>JAPYYV010000626.1:0-31042 GCA_030522625.1 Copidosoma aretas
TCAACAGATGGAGACGACAACAAATTAATAGCATCTGCTGATAAAGATTTTAGCTGTTTAGCTGGCAGTTTTCTACAACTAGAAATGTATGGGTCAGACTTTACTAAAAATCTTTTGAACACATACTCCATTGTTTTTCGACGATAATTTTTTCTAGCACAGCTCAGGTAATAGATCGAATAAAATTTATTGCAGGCCTCTTGTGCATCTTCTGACATTTGACAGATAGGTAAAACTGAATCATTAATGATTTCTGGGCCATGAATTAGTAGCTTATGCACTAAAGTTGGCATGTAATACCAATCATACTTTTTTACAATAATTCTAGCTAACTTCACAGTATATGGCTTGCAGTATCATGTAAAAAAGATGTTTTATATCCTGATCAATTCCAGTTATTTTTGCAGATTGTTCGTAATTTTCAAAAAAATTACGAGCCGTATTAGCATCGTTCGATGTTCCACTTCCAGCTTTCGGTTTGTCAACATTTAAGCCCATTTCTTTTTTTGAGGCAGCTTGTACTATTTTTTTCTGTTTTGAACTGCCTTTTTTTCCTTTTTCGTACGTGCCTGCCATTTTTCGATTTCTAATTTGTACGACAAATGAAATATATATTTAAAACACCTAATCCAACAATGTAGAGATGATAGGCCAAATTTTAGGTGATCTGAAACAATTTTTTTGTAAAGCATTGAATCCATGTCGTTAAAATGTTTTAATGTACGATTGCACAGATAACAACGCATCGCAGATGTTGTATCTGTCAATGAGTTGCATACTTTCGTATCTATCATTGTCAAGGACAAATCATATTTAACACACACTCAACTGATTCTTTTGCACGTTGAATTTCAATTGGCCGACAATATCTTGGTGATAATGGCCTTAGATTTTTCCACACTATTGTAGTTTTATTCGTCGTAGAGTCTCTGTATAAGTTGCAATGGTACCAGAAAGGTGAAAAAAATACTTTTGTCACTAACATCGTCTTGATCGAGCTTGTGCTGATATTCACTGTATCCCGAACTACCATCACAGCCCCATTTAACTATTAAGGCTAAATTTTCTAGTAGTTTTTCAGATAAACATTTCATAACTTCTATTTGATGAAGAATAATGCGGTCAATCGCAAGATTTAATAGAGATTACAATGTAACTGCTGCTTCATTTACAGTGAAAGACAAACCTAAGGCTGAATAACATTGTAATTTTGCTTTCTGTAGCTTTTTCCATGATGGAATCATCCTTGATTTTTTCTGCACATGAGCATTTCGCAGCAGCTGATACTTACATTGAGATAATCCAAGTTCAATAAACAATGATAAAGCTTCATTATTAGTGAAAGGTATATTTTTATTACCAGATCCCAATGATTTTCTGTATTTCGAAGCTGTTGTTGGACTCCCTTGGGAAGTATCACGCACAATTTTTGCAAAATCAGTATTACCATCAGATTTAAATTTACTTTTTCCTGAGTATAGGAGAGCTTCAGTTGATGCATTCGCTCGTAATTCTTCTGTTTTTCTGCGTTGACTTCGTTCAGAAGATTCTGAGAAACTGAGTTCTCGCCGACCTGCATTCAAATTTTTTTTTCTCATTTTGATTTTCTTTTGACTCTTCATTATTTCCCTTCTTCTTTTGGTTTTCTTTTTTCAGTACAATAGATTTTTGTAACCAATCATATTTTTTTTTCAAAAATCTTTCTTCTAGTCTTTTGCTTGAATCCTATTTTCATCTCATTTTATGCACTTGATCTGATATTTGGTTTTTATCATCAACTGATAAATGATAGCTTGAATTTTCACTTTCTGATAAAAGTGTTTCCACCTCAGCATACATTTCTTTCATATGATCCTTTCAAAAGTTTTGTATTTCTTTGAATACTTTCAGCCTTGTTAAATCATCTTCTGTCTTCAAGTTGGTTTGTGAACTTGTAGTTCTGCTCTCTATTTTTTAATAATAGCTTGTGAGTGTTGTGCATAAGTACACGATCAAATGAGAGCTAATCAAGGAGCAAGAATGGAAACTCCAACAATTTGATGTTAACTTGAGTAACGTTTCGTTGGTCTTAACGCCAACCTCATCAGGCTCACTTTATTGAACATACAGAAAAACAATAAAATAATATATATTTACACTGCAGGGCCTCTAATATAAATTAAAAAGAAACGAATGATAAATATCAGTGGATATCAAACAAAGACCAAAATAACAATTATAAAACACTGAATCCGATACTGATTATAGAAGCGAATACTTACGTCCGTATCGCTGTAAGGATCGTTACAAACTGATGTTCAATATCTAAATATGATATAAACGGTATCAAAACATACATGCAAACACATGTAAGTCAAAGTTGTACGCATTAGTCAATGGTGCACAGAAAATATGTATACAACTACAGCGGAAAATTAGGTGAGCTCACACATGAAAGATTTGTACATATTATTCAGGGATAAGGTGTCTTCTTGTCTATTGATTGTGAGTTTAGTGGAATTTATATATAACATTTCAGAAATAAATCTTTTTTGTCTATTTGGTTCATGATCTAAAATTTTAGCTTAAGAAAAATTAAAAGTATGATTTAATTCTCTTATGTGTTAGCAGACAACTAATTCATCTTTCTTAGTATTTTTGTGTTCATTAAGACGTTTTCTTAATGTTCTCTTGGTCTTGCCTACGTATGAAGCAGGGCAAGAATAGCACGCGAAATGATAAGCAACATTGGTTTAATCGAGCTTATCAATTTTATCCTTGCCTAAGATGATAACGTTATTCAGTTTTTAATCATCGGGTAAAATTTTACGTTCAGTTTTTTCAAAGCCCTTGAGCAGGATGTATAAAATAGTGGGTTGTATGGAATATAAAATTGTAATTTGTGTCTTGTCATTATGATTAAGTTTATTTTTATTATTAATGCTGGTGTTCTTTATATGATGAAGTCGTTTTTTGATGTATTTCTGTATAAAGGGTTGCGTGTAGTCATTTTATAGTAAAATATTTTTACCATTACGACGTTCTTTCTGTGGTAGGGTTTATCGGACAAAAGAATAGCTTGATCAACAAAATTATATACAGAGTTGACTTTCAAAGATACAGGATGGATTGAATTGTAATTGATCAATCTATTAGAAGCAGTTGGTTTTATAGACAAATCCGTAATTTTTTTCGAATTTTCGTATGTCATAGTAATGTCTAAGAAATTAATAGAGTTATTATTCTCAACCTTATAGGGCCGGATGCAATAAGGGGATTAGCACTGTTTCAACATTAATTATCACCATTTAGAGGTTTTTTTATGAATACTGAGATACTCTTTGAATAACACTCGTTCCCTATTTTTCAAAAAATGTTGTTGAAATTTCAAAAAAAATAAATCTTTCATGAGTAAATCAACGATGAAAAAAGTGCTCGTCCCCTTATTGCATCCGGTCTTTCAATTTTAAGTGGTTGTCTTGTGCGTTAAAAGTATCTAGGCTTAATTTAACGTAGACTTTATATACACAAATAAGCGTATCGTCTACATAACGCTTATATATTAAAGGAACACAGTTATATTTTTCGTTCAACAAGCGTAGGGCTACTGTATCAAGGTCCTCAAGAGCTTAATCAGTGAACAAGGGGGAGACAGAAGAGTTTATTGGGCTGCCAAAGATCTGTTTGTAGAATTTTTTGTTAAATATAAAATATACATCATTAAATAAAAATATTTTGCATTTCACGGTTTCTTGGAACGGGATTTTTGATGATGTATGTATTTGCATATGTCTGTTTTCCAAACTGTTAATGACGGATTTTAACGAAATATTGGTAAATAATGAAACAACGTCCAAAGAGATGAAAGAGTAATCTGCCGGAATTTAAATGCTTTTTATTTGTTCAATCAGATCAATACTGTTATTCAGATGTGAAATAGGTTTTTTAAAGATTTTGGAAAGGTTATTATAAAGAATAGAGGCTAGAGTGTGTGTAGGAGAATTAATTAAAGATATAATAGGTCTGAACGAAATATCTGGTTAATGTATCTTTGGCAACCCATAACATCTAGATAAAGTTGTGTCAGTCTGCGTTAATTGATTGTTATGAAACTTATATCTTAAAAATTCATTATTGTTAAGTAGCGTTAACAATTTATGAACTTCCTATTGTAAGTAATTCAATGGATTTTATTAACAATTACATAGGTACTAGTGTCATTTAACAACGTCTCCACCATGTTAATGTATAAATTTCTATCAAGGCAAACTGTAGCATTACCCATTTCTGAACGCGTGAACATTATATCTTGTTTGTCTTTAAGGAAAGCTTTTGTACATCCCCATTTATACGTCCCCAGATCAGAAGGGGGACAACTTCAAGGAGGATTCTTCAAACAAGTTGAACACCTTCATGGACCTTCACTTACATCGAAACTCAAGTGTCTAGAGAAATTACACGGTGAACTAAACCATTGCAAGGGCCAATTATCTTTTTTAAGAAGCTGTAGAAAACATAGTTTCTTACCAAAACACTTAGAAAACGTAAAAAGGTATTTTTCAAAAAACATTTTTTTTCACAACGCGTCTTCAGATAACGTTTTCAAAAAACAAATTTCTTCTTTTACCTCTGATTTACTTAATATCAAAATTAACGATTGCTACGCACATATTTCTACTCGCAAGAAAAATATTTCCACTATAAGACAAAAAGTAAATAATTAATCTCCAAATCACTTGTAAGTCAATAGTTTTAATAGAAGTATATATGATAATATGAATATTAAAAAAAATAATAATAATTTAATTTATAAGAAAAAATTTCACTTTTTACAACGACTTTTTGATAATAGTTCTTTCAATAACAACTCTTTTAAAAATAATATAAAATTTTTCTACAACCTAACTGACCATGATATACCGAAAAACGTTGTAAATTCCGTAGCATTAGGACCAAAATTCTCGTTGAAAACACAGACATTATTAAAAAGCGAAATCAATCAAACCATCAAAAATGTTGAATGTAGTTTACAAAAACGTTATGATATTAGCAGTGATGTGAAAAATACAATAAGAACTGAAATCACACGATCTATGAAATTTTTTAACAAGAGATAATTACACTTAAAAGCATCGAGCGTTCTAATATTTACAATTTTCAATCTACGAAAGCTTTCCTTAAAGACAACAAAGATTTAATGTTTACGCGTTCAAATAAGGGTATTGCTACAGTCTGCCTTTATAGAAATTTATACATTAACATGATAGAGTCGCTGTTAAATGACACTAGTCCCTATTAAATTGTTAATAAAAATCCATTGAATTACTTAGAATTGGAAGTTCATAAATTGTTAACGCTACTTAATAGTAATGAATTTTGAAGATATAAGTTTCATAACAAACAAGTAACGCAGCCTGACACAACTTTATCTAGATGTTATGGGTTGCTAAAGATACATAAACCAGATCTTTCGTTCAGACCTATTATATCTTCAATTAATTTTCCTACACACACTCAAGCCTCTATTTTTTATAATAACCTTTCCAACGTCTTTAAAAAACCTGTTTTACATCTGAATAACAGTATTGATCTAATTGAACAAATAAAAAACATTAAAATTCCGGTAGACTACTCTTTCATCTATTTAGACGTTGTTTCATTATTTACCAATATTTCGTTAAAATCCGTCATTACCAGTTTGGAAAAAAGACATATGCAAATACATAGATCATCAAAAATCCCGTTCCAAGAAACAGTAAAATGCACAATATTTTTATTTAATAATGTATATTTTACATTCAAAAAAAAATTCTACAAACAGATCTTTGGCAGCCCAATGGGCTCTCCTGTCTAACCCTTGTTCGCTGATTTAGTTCATGAGGACCTTGAGACAGAAGACCTTCGCTTGTTGAAAGAAAAATATAACTGTGTCCCTTTAATATATAAGCGTTATGTAGACGATACGCTTATTTGTGTACATAAAGACTACGTTAAATTAGGCCTAGATTCTTTTAACGCACAAGACAACCACTTAAAATTTACCTGTGAAGTTAAGAATAATAAATCCATAAATTTCTTAGACATTACTATCACATACAAAAATTCGAAAATAATTATGAATTGGTATATAAAACCAACTGCTTCTAATAGATTGATCAATTACAATTCAAACTATCCTGTATCTTTGAAAGTCAACTCTGTATATAATTTGGTTGATCAAGCTATTCTTTTGTCCGATAAGCCCTACCACAGAAAGAACGTCGTAATGGTTAAAAATATTTTACTAGATAATGACTACACGCAAGCCTTTACAAAGAAATACATCAAAAAACGACTTCATCATATAAAGAACACTAGCATCAATAATAAAAATACACTTAATCATAATAACAATACACAAATTAAAATTTCTATTCCATACAACCCACTATTTTAGACATCTTGCTCAAGGACTATGAAAAAACTGAACGTACAATTTTACCCAATGATTAAAAACAAACTGAACAACGTTACCATCTTAGGCAAGGATAACATTGATAAGCTCGATCAAACTAATGTTGTTTATCATTTTGCGTGCTATTCTTGCCCTGCGTCATATGTAGGCGAGACCGAGAGAACATTAAGAAAACGTCTTAATGAACACAAAAATACTAAGAAAGATGAATTAGTTGTCTGCTCACACAAGAGAGAATTAAATCATACTTTTAATTTTTCTCAAGCTAAAATTTTAGATCATAAACCAAATAGACAAAAAAAATTTATTTCTGAAATGTTATATATAAATTCCACTAAACTCAAAATCAATAGACAAGAAGACACCTTATCCCTGAATAATATGTACAAATCTTACATTTGTAAGCTCAGTTAATTTTCCGCTGTAGTTGTATACATATTTTCTGTGTACCAATGATTTATGCGTACAACTTTGACTTACATATGTTTGCGTGTATGTTTTGATACCGTTTATATAATATTTAGATATTGAAAATCTGTTTGTAACGATCCTTACAGCGATACGTCCGTAAGAATTCGCTTCTATAATTAGTATCGGATTCGGTGTTTTATAATTGTTATTCCGGTCTTTGTTTGATGTCTACTGATATAATTTATTATTCGTTTCTTTTTAATTTATATTAGAGGCCCTGCAATGTTATCATATATTATCTTATTGTTTGTCTGTATGATCAATAAAGTGAGCCTGATGAGGTTGGCGTTAAGACCAACGAACGTTGCTTTAATTAACATCAAATTATTGGAGTTTCCATTCTCGCTCCTTCATGAGCTCTCAACTGATCGCGTGTTTATGCACAACACTCACACACCATTTGTCTCATTATTTGAACCTAAAAATAAAACATATGTTTTATCATCGTTAAATTACGTTGATAAATTGAACAAAAACTATCATCTAGAAATAATTTAACGAAAAATCCTATTTTAGATAGAGTTTTGATTGCCATTCCATGCATTTTACTTATAAATTCTATTCCACATTTAAAATATGTTATAATAAATTCGCGAATTCTTTCATTCATTGTATCAGACATCTTATATCATGCAAAGTTTGATGTAACTCGTGTCTATTCAAGTAAGAAGAAGAAATGAATACGTTGTTACTTGTATTTTAGTGTTGTAAATAAATATAAGCGTTTGAATTTCCCGCTTAACGAATGAAAGTACGTCTAGTAACGTATAGAATGTCTGCCTAGTGCCTAGTGCGCGCGTATACACACAGGTAGGGGTGCAATCCTACTCACGGCAACTCTACACGCCCATGTTAAGCTATATATACATAGATATACGAAAATAATTGTGTGTAGAGTTGCCATGTGTAGGATCGGACCAGCGCGCTCAAACGTGGTCACCAACCGTATGCTATAGTATAATATATAGATATACTTTAGCATACCATTGGTGGCCACTTTTGAGCGCCCTGGATCGGACCACTACTATTAACACACACACTCACGCACACACACACACACACACACACACACACACACACGCGCACACACACGCACACACACACACACACTTACACTTACACTCACACTTACACTTATACATCAAAATTCTACAGAATAGTACGTTACTACTATGTGTAGATCCCCTGTTTACTGTATAGGCTCCTTCTCTTCTCTCCCTTTCTCACATTGTCGCATTCTCCTTCTCTCTAGTTTTATACACATGCAGTTCCCACTTTCTCTGATGATGCTTTTGTTCTTTCTTTTTTTCTATTAATTTTAGTATTTTTGTGCTTTCTTTCTTTAACTTTTTATCAATCGCTATATCTGCGTTATCGAGTATTCAATTACTTTTATACAAAAAGTTGCATAAGAACTAAAGTAGCAAAAGGTAGCAGCTAAATCTTGTTTTATTCAGTAACTCATACTTTTCTGAGTAACCTCTAATAAGTTTTAAGGCAGCATACGATGGCGTTTTATTACTATATGGTTTGAAAACTCAAATTTTGTATAAAAAAAACATGTAAAATATATCCTCAAATTTCTACTGCTAAAATTTTTTTGTTACAGTATTGAAATTAACTAAAGTTTTTACGTATTTGACTAACCTGTAGAAGTGGATTTCATTTGGTTTTGTTAGATTTCCTTTACTCCAAGAACTTTCACACGTGTATAACTTTCGCTGTGTATCTACAGTAATGTGATGTTTAGATAAAGGCCACGTTGCTACTAAAAGAAAAGAGGAGACTTAGGGTACAGAACGTTCCTATGAACGGTTTGTATTTCTTAGAGAATCACTTCAGCAAACTCAACGATGAAAAAACTCTATCTAGAAACTTTTTTTTTCAAATTTTGGCCGCACAATGCGGCCTTCGGCAGTTTGCAGCCCTTATCCCCATTCTGCTAAATGACCTGGTGCTGGATGTAGTGCACCGGATGAGAAGCGTTTACTGGTCAAGAGACTGGCACGGGTCTCATGTGCCCCAAAGAGAGGTTATCTTCCATGAAGCGACGGTATTTGACTGCCCTCTCGGGATCTTGTTTAAGGCGATAAAGCAAAGCCTGGTGGGTGGATAGAGTGCTCGAGATTTTGTCACCAAGGAGTTTTAAACTGTCTCGTTTTAAGGGCAAGCGCACTATGCACCGGCCGTCTGAGGCGCGTCGGTAGTCTCGGAAGCTGCGCTCGCCCTCAAGGTCTTGCGGAGACTGCCGGCAGGTTTGTGGTATGTTTTCGAGCTCCTATAATCGTTGCAGCAGCGCAGTGAGCTCGCAGTGCCACGGTGGATCAGTGGAGGTCTGCAGAGTTGCATAGGTGGTCGGTGCAGCTGACACTGTGCATGGCGCACGGCCTGTGATTATCCAACCAAGAGCCGTATGCTGGCTGACCATCTCACCACGCTAAATGTACCCTGGCCGCAACAATTATGGGTAAAGGTCGGCCCCGATGAGTAAGTCGATGTCCTGGGGAGTGCGGAATAAGATATCGGCCAAACGCTCGAGATCGCGCCACAATAGAGTCACTGATAGATTTAGGGCTGCTGATGGCGAGACCATACCCACTCCTCCGAGGCACATCGCCGTCAATGTAATTGTGGGCGCACTGTCCAGCGGCTTAAGAATCAGGTGGGTTTTAGCCACGGAGCGGGCTGCACGATTGCCCCCGACACTAGAGATAATCGTGTCGATAGGCTCCATATGAGTCCCGAGCTGACGGGCATGGTCGGCAGAAATAATAATGACCTCAGAGCAGGCGTCGAGCAGAGCACGGGCTGATATAGACCGACCGAGGGGGCTGCTCAGTTGTACGAGAGCAGTTGGCAGCTCGGCTAGTCAGGCATGCGGAGGCTCGTTGTTCTTGCCATCATCCAAATGTTGGGTGTCCAACCTAGCCTTCTTGGAGGATGACGCATCGTCTTCACACAAGTACAAGTCTCTCATGGATTTATTACGAATCTGTGTTATTAAACTAAAATAAATTTGTGTACCAGATGTAATAACTAACTGTTCATAAAAAAAATTATATGATTTTAGATGGAAGTAAAATTTTCCTGCTTTATGCAATCTGGTTTTAGTTGCCAAGGTTTTAAGTCCTATTTGGGTATAATCTAGTATGATTATGACTATTCCTAGCCTTTTCTACCCGTACAAGCTTCTCAACTCCTTAAACCTACAATTTTTCTATTAGTCTTTTATCTTTTGTGCCTTAAAATTTAAAAATTAATCCACCGAACTATATTAAAAACAAAAACAGTTGATGCTCAAGAGTGAAGTTAATACAAATCATTGGCATTTGATGAAAAATAAGTATTTTAGTACATTCGTATTATTAAAAACATCGTCTTGCGTAACCTCAAGTATGCTTACTCATTCTGAATTGTTAATATATATTAGTTTATTGTCTACACTCTATTATACTACATTATTTCGATGTAAATAAATTTTGACAGTCCTTGATTGTGGATGGTGCCACCTCTGATTCGGCACATAGCGTATACAGTCCGTCAGCACTGCTAACAGATATTTGGTTCCATCATTAAGCTGTCGTTGATGAAACCATCTACGGATTCACTTGTAAATTTATTCTAACAAATTTTTTTCTCAGCTTCGCGATGGTATTATGTGTTCGGTTGTAGGTTGAGTGCAAGTATAAATATTACACTCCTAATACAACACAACATCTCGGCAGCCTTTGTCAAGCCATTATAATGGTGCGAGTTTGGTTTAATATTAGTATAGTATACAAAATAATGTTGAATCAAGTTACCTATTCATAATTGTGCTACCAAATTTCTGGCAGCAGTGCTGACGGACTGTATACTGCCCTTCAGACTGCTTTAGGCGCCTCTGGCATGCTCAGCTCACTGCTGGCTGAAAACACTCGTCGGCGGCGGCCCATGCACGATTTTTCACTTGAGTTATCAATTGTTTATGACGAAAGAGTTGATGGAATCGACAGAGAGAAAATTTTCCACTATAAAGTTAACATTCAAGAAGAGGTTAAGCCGAGTCTAAAGTAAAAAAAAGTACTTAGAACGGCTGCTACAAGTAACAAAATATAAGTATCGTATCTCGGCTTCTGATGGTCGTACAATGATAATTTTTTTTATCAATTTATGGAATAATTAGCTCAATAAAATGCACTTCGTTGCAAATTTTTAAGTTGCAAATTGACAAAGTTATGATATGTGCAAATAAGTTTATTTATTAATAATAACAAAATATAATTTAGTTACTCATCATGCTCAAAATTCAGAATATGGGCTACTTTTTATTTGATACCAGTAGTGAAAATGATGCAATAATTAAAAATATTAAAAATAATCATTATTGTCATAAGTATAATAGCGGTACCAGAAATAATAATGATATTAATTATAATAATAATAACTAACATGTTCATAAGATTTCTGATGAAAATAATAACAGTAACAAAAATAATAATAACAACAATAATTGTGGACAAAAGTATTAGTACTTATTATGTATTAGTAATTAACAGACAACAACAAAAACTCCTTTGCCTGGAATCAAAGACTCGACGCCAAGTATGCACATAATGATAAGTCCACTCGGCGATCATCAGTTATAGTAGTGTTGTATCAGTTGTCGTATTTGAGTTGTAAAAAGTGGGTCGAGCTTAGGTTACAGTAAAGGTAGGGGAGCTCCCCCAATTCAGCCGGTCAGAGAGATAAAGGAAGTAATGTCGCTCTACGCATGCGCCAATATCTTGGGTGTTCGCATCACTGTAGTGGCAGCCATAGAGTTGTATGAGATGGCAGCTCGAGTAAAAGACGCACACAAACTTGAAGCACATGTCCAGGAACCGCCCAAACTCTTCTAACCCGTGCAGCTTAGGTCTAGCTGCCAGCGGATCATCTCTTACCGCGTTGTCACAAGGATATCGCTGTTACCTTTCAGTCGATCGTCTGCGCCATTTCCGGATCAGCTTCATCACGTTAGGCAGGTGGGCAGATCCAAATCAACACTGAAGCGACTAGTCATGATGCCAATTTCATTGGAATTTCACGCTGGCCCAAATCTGAAATCAAGACGAAAATAAATCAAATACTAAAAATAAATTGTGTCTTACTGCAGAAATACACAGCCATCCATAGTTTTACTGATATATGTTACCAGGGGACATATGTTCCATGATAACTATAGTTACTGGTTACTATAGTGAACTATAGTAAATATGACACTATCCATCGTGTCATATTTACTTATGATCAAAACCAACGTTGACTGCCCTTAAATAAAATTGGTAAAATTAGAAAATATTTCTCAAAGAATAATGCACTTGAACAATGAATAAAAATGAGCTTATCCGAATCTTAATTGAGGATTACAAAATACTTACTAATCTAGTTCTGAGTTCTTGAGAAAGATCTTGAATCCAGAAGTCAATTTCTAGATACTTTAGAATAGAGGAGGTACTTGCACTGTAGCACCTTGGTTGAAATACATTTGATGAAGTTGACATGTTGACTATTCAACTTTTGAATATGCTGAACCTTCAATGATAACTGTTTTAATCTAAGCTACAATAAGAAAATCACATTAAAAATCTGGAAAGTTGATAGGCAATGCCAAGGTACAATACATTTTTTACTTTGCAGCAAGCTAATAGTATTGCTAAGTTAAGGTATTGCGTATTCAGTTGGAAAGTTACATACAATATTTTAGCAAAATACAAATACATAGCCACTTGCTGTTGTCATCATCGTACGTGCTTAGTCTTACATAAAATTACTCAGCCGTCCCTTATAGTCCAAGCGGACATACGGTGATGTTTTTCTGGGCCTTAACATATTGGTGCATCACATTGGGTCATCAGATCACAAGCACTTGACCTGGACTTCTATACCAGTACACTTTACAACGGACAATAACTGACAACCAGGCCGGTGAATCTGAAGCCCGATGACCACACCTCCAAAGTACACGTCCAGTATACCTTCTTGGCTGCGTGGTTTAGGAAAGAAATATGATGATCCTGGACTAAGCTTGTGTTATTGATTATCGTTTACTTTTTCATCGTATTGTTCATATATTGTTCATATTCGCGGTCAGGTCTTAATTCAATGGTAATAAGAGACAATTGCTGTTTGCAAAAAAGAGCTGGTGATTATCGTGAAATGACATTAATCTAACTTTTGACCTGTTCCAAATATTTTTTAAGAATATACAAATTATTGGATGTACAAATACCGTATAGCTTGTTACGCAAGTAGCGAGCTTGTATATTGATATACAGCTCTATTTTTGCCAGCTCTTTTTATGATAATTATAATCATGATTTAAACATCCTTTTACCACGTCAACTTCGATTTTCAAATGACTTATTATGATTAATTCATAACTTACAATTTTATCTATTCTTTCCCGTATTGTTATCTTCTGAAAGTTTGTGAGGCTTATTTCAGTCACTTCCGAGAGTACATTCTGAGGAACCTTGCTATACTTACTACACTTTGCTTCGCGCAGCACCAGCAAAGTAATCCTACGACCGTACATGTATCGCTTTACGTTGTACTTTGCAGTCTTTAGTAATAAACTCTACAATAACACTAAAGGACATCATCCAACGAGTCCTTTTTTTTAAAAGTTGTATTAGCTTAATAATATTATCAGAACTGGTAAAAAATTACACAAAAATTCTATGACAACTTCCACAAAAAATTAATTTTTTACAAAAAATAGTCGTTGAACAAGATGCTGTTAAGTTTTAATATCCATCTCCATCATACTCCGAAACAGGGGCGTGCTAGCAAAGTTAAAGAATTGGTACAATTACCGACGGGCTACTCACTTGGCGGGCCGGTCTGTTAAAGGCAGAATAAAAAATCAAAAGTAGAAAAATAAAATATGAAAGTATATAATAAAAAAAAATATTCCGAAAGAATGTTTAATGGCGAAAAAATTCATATTTGAAAGAAATAGATTTTCCAAATCGATTAAAATAAAAAAATAAAAAATATAAATGAATCGAATTTTTTTTTCCATGAAGTAATCTGAATTTAAAAACAAAAGAAAAACAGCACTATTGAAATCGGTCAAATAAATCCTGAGATATGACTGGTTGTATACATTTCCTACTTAGAACCACGCACAGGTAGCTACTCAATTTTTTCAATTTTCCCTAAAGACTTTTTTTGTGTAAAATTAATGATCTTTTAGAATTTCTATCGTAAAATATTTATAAATAACAATAAATTGCGTAAAATCTACTTTTCAAAAACAATTGATTTAGAGAACAAGATAAAATCTAAATAAAAAAAAATATACAGCAAAAGTCAAATTTATTTTCAGAAACAAAAAAAATAAGCCTAGTAGGATCCAAATCTGGCGAGGAAAGCCTGAGATACGTCTAACTACATACATGAATACACACACACACAGACATATATTTTCTAAAAATAGTGTATTTTCATTCTAAACTTCATAAAACATGTTTATAACATATTTTCTTGACATGTGATTTTTCGTCCATGACAAAGCCTTCTCTACGAGGAAGCAAAATCGAAATGCAGCTTGTTTTCGAAAATTAATGATTTCTTTTTCCATACTGTTGCCTTAATTAACATATAAATTATTGGCTGGAGCCTAATTTTTGATTGCACAAGTCTCTTTTCATTGAGAAAAGCATGTACAAAAGATTGATATAAACGATTTTTTTTTGCTTATCTCAAATACCTTGTTGCTTACTGGGAAATTGTGGTATTTAATCTACTAAAAAAAAAAATTATTGATACACTATATTAATTAACGGTCTCACGAAAAATGAGACCAATGTTTTCAGTTACTCGATTTTATATTAAATTCTTTTTTTATAATTTAATATGATTCACCAAGCCAAAAGAGTCCGAAAACATTTTGGTATTTTGGAAATTCCATAAATAAAATCTTTTTTCAGATCGAAACTACAAAATATTTTAATACTTATGATAAAATTTGTATGATGATTGAAGAAAAACCGATGTGGGCAACCATCAACAGTAATTTTTTTCATTAGACCATTAGGTGTCGAACGTAAATGCACGCAAAACTTTGTCAGTCAATACTATTGAGAACGCCTCATTAGTTGTATAAGGTATGATGAAGGTGTATTGTGACGTATGGTAGCTAAAGGTTCATGTAACTACAGAAAATAAATAATAATTTTGAAACTTTTTAACCAATTACCAAGTCTATTCATTAAAAAATTTATTATCTCACGATTGATAATGCATAAAAATTTAAACACCTATTGCAAACAATCGGCAATGTAAATGATAAATAATAGAATCTACCATTTCTCTCGATAGTAAATTCGTGATTTTTTATAGTCTAAAAATGAAAATATTGAATCCATTTAGCGACCTGCTTATTGATTTTTACATTGAACTTGAAGATGATAAATGTTTTTTTAAGCTTTTCACTAAACTTCGTGATGTGCAAGCGACAATATTGATCTTTTGAAATTTTTACTTAATCGTTTTTGTAACTATGTTATTCCTAGCTTACGCAGGGAAGCACTTGAATTTTCAATTTTCAAGTTACTTTGTTTTTAAGTGCATTTATATGGAAAATTTTATGCAAATGATTTAAATTATTCAAACGTATATCAAGTATGAAACATGAATTTTTTCCTGAAGTAGTGATCGAATAGGAATTAAAAATAATATATCGTCTTGGTCCATTAAAAGTTTTCAATTTTTTTTTACAAAGATACGAGTTTTCGGAGAGAATATTAATGTTTAATTAGAACTATAAATATTTAATAATAACGATGCTTTAAAATGCAGAATAATGCTATATGAATGTTTTATAAAATGTAAATACTTGTAGATTTAAATTAAATTTTGTTTACCCCTTACAAGCAGAAAACCTTGTATTTGACCATGAAAAATCGCTATAACATTCTTAATAAAGTACAAATTTCTAACGTACTTCCACAAAAACTTAATTTTTAACTGATACAAAGCATCCTGTATAAGGATGCGAAAAAAACAATGATGAAGAATTTTGAAAGACTGTTTTCGATTTTTTCAAAATACATACGTTATATTTCTGTAAAAATTTCTTCGAAAAAGTTCAAATAATTTTAATCTTGCACGACAAAATTTCGCATGATTATTATCTCGACTATTAGACGGTTTGTCATCTCTAACTTTATAAGAATATTTTCTTATGTGCATATATTTTTCAAAGTTAATTATTATAACAATAATAATTTACCAAAGATTATTTCATTGTCAGGGATTCTATAGGATTACAGGGTTAAAATACTTACATTAAAGGAGCTTAGAATCTCAAATCTTTATTAATTAGCAAAGGATATTTATTATTGGTTGGACCACCCAAAGGGCCGATGCATTTATCAAATCACCGGGCCGCTGTTACACTGCCAGCATGCTCCTGCTTCGAAAGGATATATTTATAGTCTGACCTGGATTATTTAGTGTGTTTGAGTTCGAAAATAGTATAAAACTATTATTAGCTTGTAAATTATAACTTTGCTGCCTTTGAAATTTTGTTTATTGCTTATTACATTCCAATAAATGTTGTTTGTTGATAATATATTACGAACTCTTAATATTTTTATACAGACATAGCAAATAAAGCAATAAGAACAGCACAATTAAAGAAAAGAAGTGCATATTCGACTGAAGTTATGAACAAATACGTGAGAGGACGGCATTAAAATTGTCCATATTGTTACCCGGATGAACTTAAGGATTCTCTACGCGAATTATTAGCTGATTCCCAGTCTTGGAGTCACACTTTTGTCGAGAGAAAGCTTAAGTAACGTATCGAGAGGAAGGTCAATCAGTCACTCAGATATATAGCAAGTATCATGCTGAAAAGAAAACAAAAAATGAGAAAGTAACAAACGAGATCAAAAATGTATCGGATAAAACTATTAGTTACAGGAAATTGAAGCACATTGCCTTGTTTGTTCTGTAGCTTGTACGCTTCAAAGTCAAGCTTGGCGTAACAAGAAGACCGTTTTACACGGTCAACTGTGCCAGTTAAAATAGAAGTAGAAACGTATATGCTATATGCGTAAAAGCCGAGTTGAACTCAACGTTATAATAACCCAACAATAAAAATATTTATAATTCAAATAAATTTATATGCTTTTTTATGTATCCAGATAATGCAAGTAACAAAGAGCTCTGTAAATACTGAAAATGTGTCATACCCGACTGCTGTTCTAATTTCATATAAGGACTTATATTTATGTCATATAAGTTTTTTTCAATTTGTTTTTATTGCTTAGATTAGTGCAAAATAAAATAATAATAGTTGACATGGGAAAGTAAAAAAATACTTTTTGCGTAAAATTTGTGTGAAAGGCGATTTTTCCAGCCGTGCACGAGAGGCCAATGTTGCCAAAAATAAGAGCTTAGCACACAAGTGCGTAGCACTAGTGTTATCACAAATATGCTTACGCAGAAATCGAACGTGTGTAAACAAAAACGTGCACGAGTAGCATAGTTACGGTATTTATCTTAACAAGTGCGTAACATTTTGGAAGCGTATCAAAAAATCGTACTCTATGCACTGAGAGTAACATTAAAAAATCAAACAATGCGCTCAGGGTTTTAAAAAAATTATGTTAATTTCTAAAGTTTTACTATTTTTTAAATAGAAATATTCAATAATTTTAATCTATTTTTCTAATCGCATTCAAATTTACATGAAAGTTATATCGAGTTGGGTCACACCCAATAAGAAGTAGATTCAATGCACGCGCATATAAAACATTACGTCGAAGAGAAGACAATTGTTACGCATCAAGAGTGGGTTAAGTAAATACATTTATTACATTAAAGTCTGAATGAAGGGAAATAACAGCTAAGTGAGATTTCAAGGTACCAGCGCTCGTCTGTTTATTTAATATCTCCATAAACTGATTAAATAAAATAAGCCAGCTTTGTAACCTAGTTTTTGCTCAGCATAAATAAAAAATAACGAGCTCGGTCACATGGTTTTTACTCGCCTATTCAGATAATCTTTTCTTTAACTATAGATCAACTAAATAAAAAAATAGTAAGAATAGCGTGGTTACAACTTGTACCTTTTAAGGTAGTAAGAGGCACTTTAGAGTGCATGCCATATTGCACTATGACGTATGCACAGGTTGTGCGGTCTTCGCTACATTGCTGTCCCCTCTCTTCACGCAGCTGCACGAAAGTTTTTAAATTTAAAAAGCTTATACTCAAAAATTGTACCGCCTAACTTCTTAAGGATTAGAATTAGGTTTACTTATAATATTATCTGTGATGTACTTGTTTCTTAAAAAAATTTAAGAAGCATTTAAAAGTTACGAACAATTTCGTTCATAATTTCACCTCGAATTATACGTTTTATTTTCTTTTCTGTGTTAAAAGTTTAACATTAAAAATTTTATATCTCTAAAACCATACCGTTGGGCTTTTTTGAATTTTAGCTCATGATAATTAATATCAATCTCAAGCCACACGCAAAATTTTAGGAAAATTTTAACAAAGGGCGTTTCTCCCTACTACTACTTTAATTATCAATTGAATTAGATTTTTTAAGCACTAAACAAGAAACACTTTTTTTGTTATAAATTATCAGCATGCCGCGCTTTCCGTTGTAATTAGCCTGTAGCTAAACTACTACTCAAGAGCGCAAATGCGTCTCCTACTCTTTGACACAGCTCGATGGACTGTCCTTCACTGAATAAAAAGTGGAAGTGTAAAACCTTAAATTATGTGGTAGTACATAATCTTAACAGCTTTAAACTCTCTCACTACCATGTTTGACTACGATCTGTTTAAACTTAGTGGGACAGCAGTTTGATTGTGCTGACAGTGCATAGCCTACAATTTGGAAGCTAACTATAACCAACTTGGAGCACGGGGCTCTTAAATACCATTAAACGCAGCAAGCTTAACGCTGGAACCGCTAAGGCATGATGTTAGGTGCTTACAGCTAGTAACATCGAGCCTCGATAGTTTAGCCTTTGCGTATACGTTAGTGCAGTCACATAAAGCGTTACAGATATGCATACTAGTGGGGCATCACCCCCTGCAAGCTCAGTGCGCCAACCCCGTCATTTCAATATTTTTATACATATGTCTAAATAATAGATACAAAAATTTATTTTTAATACACATATATGCGTACAAACATAGATAACCAAAACGATCTCATAAAAATTTGCTAAAAATTCAAACGAAAATAGTCAATATTTGAAATAAGTTTACTGATTTATCAAATAATTGGTAATAATTTAATACTGATAATGACTCTAATTGGTATTTAAGGTAAATATTGATACATATGTATATGTATACAATATTTAGGCAATCATTATTATAACAGAAATAGTTATGAGCCTTTTGTAATTATTTTTAATTATTTTCGAATCAATTATGGATATCAGTTTATAATGAGATATCATTTTGAAATTCTTTTTTAGCATTTGTAAATGTGATTTTTTTTTTTATTATTTCTTCATTTCTAATATAAATTTTTTTAGACTTCAACATTTTATTTGTTTTGTTTTATAACTATAAGAAATTCTTATCCTCTTATATAAGTACTAATATTATATTTAATGAAGTTACTTATGTAGTTGATTAAACATACAACAACGTGTTATAATTTCTTCTTACATTAACATATTATTACAATTTATAACGCATAAGATATTTCTAAACTTTTAATCTCTAATGTTGTGCCATATTTACCTGCATACATATCCTATATATTCACATGAACCATCTTCCACCTGCATATCTCTCCATTATCTTTTAATCCTATATTTCTGAGTGACATTATTATTATTTCATTTATTGTTTTTTTTCTCTTTACATAGCAATGTGTGATTTGTATATTTTTTTGGTCAGTGCAGATCCTACAGTTTATCACTTACAAACTTCTAAACTCACTTACGTCTCTTTCTGTTTGCTTTATTTTACTCTCTCTGCTTTTTTTTTTTACATTTTACAGATGATAGAGTTGTCCATTACCATATCGTTTTCTTGTACTTTCCAATTGACAAAATTGTTTCTTTCCTTTGTAGAATTGTCCTTGATTTTGTCAAGTTTATTTCCCTTTGTTGCTCTTTTTATAAATCCTATCGTTTTGTTTTCCTCTACTTTTATATGCACAACTTAAATTCTTTGCCTATTTTGTATGATTTTTATTAATTAATTCCGTTAATTCTTCGATTAGGCATAAATAAGGCCACCTGCTCTTGTCTATTTTTGTTATGTTTAAAATGTAAAGTTATTCCCTTTTTCTCATGCCTATTTCTACGCTAACACTTCCTGCCTCCATTTCTCATATATACTCTGGTGTATTTGCATTTGAACCCAACATAATATCTGTAAATCTAAATCTATTTTCTTCTATTTTTCTTTTCGTTTTCGTTCCCAAATCCATGCCTACCTTGCCTGACTCCAGCTTCCGTATATATCCATTTGTCTTTGCATATAAACTCAATTTCCTGTTTTGAATATGCCTTCTATTCTTCCGGCGATTCCATCGGCAAGTCTCAGCTACGTATGTGCAATATATTTGTAATTATTTAGTCCATAAAATATTACATTAAATTAAAACTTTTTTCGTTACCTCTTTTGCTTAAGACTAAGACGGCTTGGACTGCCTATTGCACCCTACTTTTTTTGTGTGCCACGATAATTTTTTTTTTAAGAACCACACTCCTAGGTCCATCGGCCCATGTTCTCGTTTAGAACTTGCAATGCCTCCATTTCAGATTAAAAAAGCCCAAGCTCCAGCCGTAATTACCTGTTTTTTGTACATTTTTACATTCCTTAAAACATTTTTTCATTTAACACTTATCTTTCCTATATATAATTTGATCCAAAACACATCTCTGTTGATGTTATCACATTCTGTTATGATGTCTACAAAAACAGCATATAATTTATTGCCTATTTCTCCTATTTTATATTTAATCAAACTACTTAGTAAAAAAATATGGCACCTTGATCTTCTTTTTGCTCTGATGCCAGCCTGACTCTTCTTTACTATTTTACACTCCTTTACCTATTTTTTTTACTTTTTTAACGATTATTTTGATTATATGTGCTAATGTCTTGAATGCTTGATTTCAAAGCCCTGTTTTCCTGTAGTTTTAGCGTCCTTCTACTCCTTCTCCGTTTGTAAATTCGATAGATTTTTGCTATTTCCCACTCTTTTATAGTATGGGTGTTAAACTATAAGCTATAAAGTATGTTTTTGAATCTATTTATCCAAATTATTTGCAGTGACTCAAAACAGTTTTTTATGATTCTGTCTTTTTCTATGTCTTTTTATTTTTTTTTTATTTTTACATCGACATTCTTTTATTCAATGATAGATATCCTCGTAAAATATTTCTTCGGATTTCTGTTGATTCCAACACTCGCTACTTTTCTTAGTTTTCACTGGTTTGTTCAATTTTTTTATCTCTTATTATTCTACTCATGCAGTTTCCCTTAGTGTTTAGATCCATCTTTTTCTCTCATTTTATTATTTTAGTGTTCTATAAATTTATCTATAATCCATCTTTTCTGCCTAATTATTGTGAAATCCTGTTTATTAATTAGCAATGATTTGTAGCTTTATAGAGTTTATCATTTTTAGTTCCTTTGCTACTTGTGTAATTACATTACGTAACATGTCCTATTTTTTTGTGATATTGATCGCATACGTATATTTGCCTACCTGCAAGCTCTGCTCGCCAATTTTCAAAATATTTATAATATTACGATAAATCATATTTATAATTATTATATCAATATAAAAAATTTCTTATAATAATAATCAATTTTTTTCTCATGTCCAAAGCAGCTTATGATTGCTTTGTTCTTCAGTTTTGAAAATGATTATAAAAATATATTTTAATTTTTTTTTGTTTATGAACATTTTTTTTAATCATGTTTTAAAAAAATTTTTTTTAAAAAGACTCATGATTCGAAAAATACTAGAACATTGAAAAAAACGATGGCTTGGGCCGGGACTTTGGACAGATACACAGAGGTTATGGATTGTGATTTTAGATAACGAATAATCAACGTCAACTTAGCACATGTTACCACGTGCATTTATATAAAACAAATATGATACCTTTTTTTTGGGTTAACTTACTGGCTCTTTTATTAATATTACCATTACTTAAATACTTATAGAACGACTGTAAAACCTATAACGAACATATTAAAAATAATCAGACTTTTGAATGAGTTTTATCATATCTATATTACATTAGACTATCTATATACTTATATTAGTACAATAATTCCGTCGACTGGGGGAATTTATGCTCTTTACATTTTTTTAACACTATTTACATTTTTCATACAAGTACCACGATTCTATTTCAAAAACTTTTATAATTTCTCGTGATTTTGTGATTATTTTCAGCTGAAGAGACTCCGTACTCTTTAGAATATTTTCACTGCGTAAATTCCAATGATTGTTTATTATAAACAAAATTTCCCTACTTGACGTATTGTAAAAATTAATACATTAAAATTTTAAAAATTTATTACAAACTTAAAAATTAGTTGAACTACAGTAATTGATTATTTTTTTACAGGTATTCTCTATTATTTTTTTCTTATACTCATATTTATTGTAATTTAATTTATTAAATAATATATTAAAGATATAAACAGGATAACATCATACTTTCGACAAATCTCACTTCTTAAAAAGGTATTAGTATTAGAACAATAATTTTTTTTAAATAACTAAACATATTTAAATAATTTAAATAGCATAATAAGTATTCTTTAAGAAACGAAGTCTTTTTGATTATTATCAAAAATCTTAATGTAAACATTATGAATAAAGGGCATCATAAGCCCTTTTTGGTCTCTCTACTTAAAGTAAATATCTTTATCTACCGATAACTTACAGTAGCGGTTATGCTGTGCTTAAAACAAATACTTGTAATAAGTGAAGACTTTATATGTCATGTTTCTTTTTTATGGAATTATTTTTGCAGCTTATTTTATAACCTCCGATCATCATTGATATCTTTTTACTATGAAATTCAAGCAAACACTTTTTCACATAACCATTGGTATCTGTGCATACGTGCCTTATAATATAGTCTGTGTTACTCTAATATTTCGCATCATCGTTATTCTGTTAGTATAGATAACTATCTTAGATAAACCAGATCATTTTTAAACAAACTGATTATTGACCAATCAGCTACCAGAACTGATGTATCTGATTACTCATTATAACTAAGGACTCCGTACGAATAAGAACATAGTTACTTATGTTCTTCTCATCTATACTTATTGTCATGGCTTATGTATGATTATATGTAAAACAATGTGTGCTAGTATATTAAAATCAACCAATCACCAGCTTGCACAGCAATTTTTACCCCATTTCTATGCCAATTTATTAACATTGCAAACTTGAATATTGATTAATCCACTCGTTACAATTGATTTATTATTGTGAAAAACATGGCAGCCCTGTAATTGGGTCTTAAAATAGCTGCTTTGAAAGACACGTTATATTTTTTATATCATGCTTTATACCGTGTACGATGTCGACTTGATCAAAAGATTATATAATATGCATTCTTTTCATGAAAAATTACTAGTACTAAGTTCAAATTTGTGGCTTTTCAAAGATTATACGACTGTTAAAATGTTAGACTTAAGTCGAGATTAGTATTCATTAAAACCGATGCAGTGTATTCAGGTGCATAGCTCATTAGGTAGTAGAAGTGATAAACGTTATACAAACAGCTTTTAGTAGTATCTATTCGTTGTATGATCAATTTAAACATTACATATATGTTTATTGATTACATTGTTACTATATTGAAAAGAATTATTTATTTAATGCTAAGGTAAGCATTTGAATAAATGTTCATTATATTAATCCATTTTATTACGTGCTGTTGAATTTTATTATATTTTAGTCATGATTTATTAACACGATAACTCGTGCATCGTATACATCATACTTGGTTCAAAAGATAAATGATCTACATGGATCCCAGCAAGAATAATGTGTTTATTCAAACGGCTTATTCCACACAAAGAAGAAAAGTTATATTTACAATATAGAGCATAATTTTCTAGGTCTTATAAAGTAAACAAAAACAACACTGCTTGTAATAGATTTCTTGAGCATAATGCAATGTCTCCAACATTTATCCAAGAGTATTTATGAAACACACATCAAACATGATGTTAGATAAGATTTACTTATAAAAGAGAATAACCTTAAAAATCGTAAAAGTTATTGTATAATCTGAATTCCAAACTTCATATAATGACGACTACTTTTCTAAAGTCTTATAATAGTAAAAATTTTCTTTAGCATTAAATCAGAATATGTCAACATATTATTTAATTTAATCTACCCATTGATATGTTCGTTAATCTGTTTTTCTCAAAATACGAATAAATAGATAAATAAAGAGTTTATTAAATATAATAATAAATAGAGATGCGAATTGGGGATAAAACTGCCGCAACGCTTTTTATACGTATGTAATTTGCACGCGGGTATGCATTCGTAACAACAACTTAAGTATGTATATTGTTGTATTACAATCGACTAATTAAGTATCTGCATGGATACTAAGAGCTGTCTTCATCTTTTTCTGTAATTGCCCAAACCTACGCACACACCTACACACTCACCCATTTACGGGTGACTCTAGATATTTAACATCCGTGAAAACCTCTTTACTAACTCAGGATTGCTGAAGCTTGATCCTAAGCATGCGAAGGATACCATTACTATTAGAATCGTTCAGTGAAAACTATCAGTATTCTGTGCTAGTTATCAGAGTTAGTGCCAGTAGCTTCACGAAAGATACTATCAAAGGCTGTGTCAATATCGGTGATATCGTCAAAGAACCGCTTTTCGTAGAGATGAGGCATCGTCTGGCTTCTGGACAGGCTGAGGGTTCTGGCTACCGGTTCAGGACTACTTTTCTTTGACTGAACCACTCGCTCGTTTTTACTGGTCTCACGCTTATTTAGCTTCTGCTGCATACAAGCTATCTCTGACGATCTTTCTGGTTCTTCAAAGTAGCGATAAATCGTATCCTCCATTTTTCGGATACCGCCTGAGGCTTTTGAGGCCTCAAATTGCTTTGACAGCCTTAAAGTAAAAGGTGACTTAGGCTTCGGGGGTTTAAGTTCTGAGGGCTCAGACAGCTTGAGAGCTCCAGTACTTTGGGCCACAGCTAGCTGGTGCCAGGATACGGACTTGGAGAGAACGATGTTTCTAGAGGGCTGGCTGGTGCAGGACATAAGATATTCATCACTTGGATCGATTAAGTTGGCTTGGTTTGTTAAAGTTAGCTTACCACTTTGCCCAGTTAAAATGGGGTGCGCAATACTCATCATGGATGAGATATTTTGGGGTGGTGGTAAGTGTATACAGCTGTCAGAATAATGTTTCTTCGAAAATCTTGCTGTGTCCTGCATCTCGCGGCTTTTGTTGATCATCTTCGGGGTGTTGACTGGCCTCACGATACTAATGAGGCTGTTTAATGATGGGCTAATGAGTAAGTGCTTGTTTGGTAATTTTATTTGTGTCACCTTTGGAAAAGCTTGCTGAGCAGCATACAAAGAAGTAGAAGTGACTAAAGGATGTTTAAGATTTTCGTTTGGTAGTCGCTGCTTGCATTGCACAAGACGAATCAGCTGTTGCTGCAACAAATTATGACGCTGGACTTTACCAAATGAGTCATTTTGATTCAGTTTTCTTTCCATGGGGACTAAGATGCTGCTGGACGAATCAAAATTTTGGAGCTGTGATTCTTTGATATGTGTTGCTACTGGCTCATAATGCTCTGTAGAATTTTGCTTATTTTCTATTTGAGGTCTCACTGGATTAGTTGATTTTGCAGTGCACGCAAATGTAGCTAAAGCAGATGTGTAACGTGTCACAATGCCATCGGAGTTGATGTCTTGGTACACAATGTTTGTTTCGAAGTCTTGTTCTGATTTTACATCATCAGTAAATAATGCTTGCGAAGATAATTCTGGACCTAGTGGTTTTCTGTCCTGAGGAGCATTTAAAATATGATATGCTATAAAATTATCATGTATTTTATTAATCTTGGGATAGGAGTGACGCCTTAACTTTTGGCTGCCAGGCAATTTACTAAATTCATTGTAAAACTTCTGTGAGATTTTGGCACTTACTTCCCCTCCGGACTCCAATGGCATGCAATTTTTATTGTGATAGGGCAATAATGAATACGAAGCATCTAGTGATTGCTGTTTGTAGGTTGTTTTAGGTGCTGGGTTCGATTTAAAACTTTGCAGCCCATTATCTATGTGATGTTTAGTTGCATACATGATGGGTGAAAGTACTCTTGAACTCACCAAAGTATCATGACCATTTCTATGTTTTTGTTGGGATGATGTCATTGTACTTAAATTCAATGTTCGAATCAAATTATTGTTGAGTAACTTCTTCGTCAATGGTAACATACAATGATCATTGCAAGTGAAGGTGTTTAGTTTTGTAGATATTTTATCAGAAGACTCCAAACTTGTTTGGACTGCAACTTTCTGCGTTGTAGATTCATGTTTTTTTGAAGGATGGTGAAATTTGATGACAATATTCTCGTTTATTTTATTACTATGCTGATGTTCCACTGCTGACTGCATATGATTTCGTGCATCATGTGAGTTTCTTGTTGGCTCTTCTTGTTGACTTAACATCCGCAAATTATATGGCTTGTAGTATTTAATCTGTGTCGTAAAATCATGTTGGTTTTTAGACATGTCTGATCGTAAGCACATTAATTCCTTAAATATTTTTGGATAACTTTTTCTATGTACGTCGGTCTTGTTTGCGTCACTTCTAAGATTAACTGGAAGTTTGGATTTAGCCGAGTCAATGGTAGATGGTCCTGTATTAGATTTTTCACTTGTGAAAGGTACTAGCTGTTCGCAACAAAAAGATTTCTTGTTGTATTCATTACCTGCACTTTGATAGATAGGCAGCTTTCTATCTTGCAAACTTTTACTTCCTAGATGAGAAATACTTAAAGTGATTTCTGGTAATTTACTAGGATTACTTTTAGCATGCACCTCGGAATCCATAGTATCTAATTTACCAGCAGCTTCTTCCAAATCTTTCTCAAATATTTTGAGCTTGGATTGTAATAAACTATTTTTTTGTGTTGTGAAGTTTTGTTTTCGGGACAAGGCTGTCGATTCAGGTTTCGACAAAAAGTTCTCGATAATTTGGAATGGTGAGGTAGGGGCGTGACTAAACCCATATTGTTTTAGTCTTTGAGGCTCACACGATACTTTAGTATCATCAGGCTCCACACTTTTATCCTGACTCTTACTGTTGATAATATTGATTTTTTTGCCTGTATTAATTCTGCGCGATTTCTTCAGGGACTCAAACCCACCTATGTTTGTTTTATCGAAGGTGGTCTTAAGGTTTGAAAAACGATTGTTCCAATTGCAGTCTGCTGATAAGCGGCTCTGCTTATACGCATATATTTTAAAAGGGCTGCTGAGATCACTGCTGTCAGATTTACTATGCCGATTTATGAACGCCAAAAACTTACGATCATTATCGGTTTTGGGCTTAAAGTCTGGTATAAACTGCTGAGGGGTGTTGAACAAGTGATCTCCAATATCAATAGACCGCTTTAAAGTGTTGAAATTGCTTCGACTGTCATTGTTAAGATCTTTGTAGCTGGGTACATCGATTGTGTTAGCTCGCTTAAGCTTAAACTTCTTTGTGATATACTTGTTGAATTTTATACTGTTTGCTGGGGTATTCTGTTGATTGAATCGCTTGCTGTAGTCTTGGCCAAAATCCACCATGCTGTTGTATACGCCTCTATTCAACCGTTTCTCCCCATCAGCATCGCTGCCTTTTTCGATCTGAAGTAATTCATACTTATTTAAGGCATTCTTTATATACTTTTCATTGTAGGGATTTCCATTAACGGTCGTAGTAGTTACCCTTGTCGTCGTTATCGTCGTAGTCGTCGTCGTCAGTGGTGGCGCAGATTTAAATCCGCCGTTTGCTACCACCTCAGATGCCATGTTCGTAGATTCTGCACTTGAGATGCTCTACGTCATACTCTATATTGAAATTTAGTTTGGGCAAAGACTTTTGTGATATAGACAAAACTGACTGATTGTCAAGCCAGCTACGTGCCTGCGACAGTTCGTCCGAACAGATACTAAAAGTATGTCTCTCACTTATGGGACGTCGTGGCACAGAGTAGGTAGTGCCCGAAATATCCTTCGGAACCTGAAGCTTCACTAAAAGACTTGAGATGAACCGCAACAGATTGAGCTTGTTAGATGGACTCAAGTTGTCGTTATCGCGTACAATAGTACCAATATCAACGCTGTGTAGGGTATCCTGAAGGCTGGCGAGAGCCGTGTGGATATCTGTGAGTAGGTCGTCTTCAAGATACCCAAGACTGAGCCAGGGCCTCTCACCTGCAAGCTGTCCTGAAGTCCACAGCCGGAAGTCTTTCTCTAAGATGATGCTTAAGTCTCCAAGTGGTTGTTGTCCGTCACTACACTGGTGTGAGCGGGGGGGTTTTAGAGCCGAGCGCAAACACTTAATTAAGACTGGCAGTAAATTACACTTACCAGATATATGATTTGGCTTCTGCTGCGTTTGTTGCTCGGCCTGAGGCTCTATTAGGCGTATTGATGATGGGTGGAGAGTTGGCACTGCAGTAGTATTCAGCGATTGCGCAGAGGAACTCTCTGCATCATTGGCGTCTGACTGGACAACGCTAAGCTGGCTCTTGGTTAATATACTGCTCTGTGACGTCAAGAAGCTCTCTGCAAATAAAAACAAATAAGGACACATGATTTAACGCGAAACACTAGTTGGAAACCTGACATATACAGTAGTATTGTTATCGCTTTTTGGCAGACAAAACTTCATAGTTTCAGTATTTAATTATTTATATATGAGAGAAACCATAGCGTACAAGGGAGACAACAACGGACAATACTTGAGTCACAAATGTCAGAAAAACGATTTCGAGATTACAAGCTTATGATGGAAGCGACGCATATCAAACAAAAGAAGCTTATTTTGTACTTTTTTGGGCAAAAGCACGGGAATATAACTACTTAACTTTTATTAAGAACACGATATTTACTGCAGATCAATTTTAACTTAGTCAACACATAGCTAGCATCTAGTATGAAATCATCATATAATAAGAAAAAAGTTGGTACTTGTGCACACGGTGATATTAAGTGCATTATACTCAAAAAAGATGATGCATTTAATAAGGATATTCTTACCACTCTCACGGACATTTTTAAATACCTTTTAATTATCATCTGATACATAGGAAAATATTTGTTTTCATCTATAGTTTTCGCTTGTATTGTTTATGAATAATTAGTGTAAATTGACAAATTTTTTTTTGAACTCTTTCGTACAACTTTTTTGTGACGTAATAAACGATTCCAAGAAACACTTGTGTTTGTAAATATTGTTAATTACATTACATAGCATTTTTTTTCATAAACCATATTGAATCATACACATGCTTATAAAACTAGTTTTGTTTGTGTAAACTTAGAAATGACAGCGTGATTGTGATTTATCCATTTTGCAAAATAAATTTTTGTTAAATGTTAGAGTCAAAATTAGAACAAAAAATTAACTTTTTTTTTAACTAAAGTCCTGTTATTCTCTAGTGAATAGGATTTAAAACATTGGTCCATCTACATTTTCACGATAAGGACAGCCAAATAGATTTGTTAATCAATCGTTTTGTGGTATCACTTTGGAAGTGAGAACAAAAAATCTTGCACGTGGCTTAAAATCTCTATTAGAATGATCAAATTATAACCATTAAGTAGTTTTTTTTAAAAACCGCAAAAGTTACCAATGCTTGAAAATTAAGATTGACGATGACAATGTTTTCTTTTTATACAAAATAATATACCTTGTATTGATATTACCGGACTTATGGATGACTAATTAAATAAGAGACAAATTACCATTAGCTGTTTTGCAGTCTGATCGCTACAAAAAGTTGTACACCATATTCCAAGATGAAGATAAGCTTATAGTCAGTATTTTTATATCGATAAAAATGGTTCTCGCTGATGGCAGAAATATGTTTCTTGAATGTTTCGTCTACCGAACTATATGCAATCAACTTTTTCGTGAGTAAATGTTGATAATTTACTTTTAAAATTATTCTTAAATAGGGCCATATTTGAGTATTAAACCGCCCTTAAATTGACAAAAGAAATATCTTATTTCTCGCTTCATCTTCGTTATTGTAGTTTTTATTTGGGTAATACTTGTTTTGAATAACATAGTTACTTCATATACGGACTAAGATATTATTCAAAATTGTAAGTTATTGTCTGATTTATTGGCCAAAAATACATAAAAGTTGAGATTCATACATAATACACAATTTTTTATCAGTACTAGGGGGCTCCACCCCCTGCACGCTTCGCGCGCCAACCCCTAACTATTAACCAAACATTAATTTCCATTACTTTTCAAGAAAAATACAATTATTAGCTATTTTATAACAGTTAGTTTTCATTTTTTTATATTTAAATTACTTTTTCTTCAATTTTTCAAGTTCTTGTTTTTAAATTTTACCGCTCTCAGCTAGTCTCAACCAATCAGATCAAGAGTTATTCTGTCGACAGTCACGTGTAACTCATTCTTTTAGGAGAGAGCATGCAACTCCAAATCGGGGCCCAAATAATGCAATAATATTAAAAGTTTATAATTTATCCAGACAATTAAAACCATTTTCTCAGAATGAATTTTTTTTTTTTATCTAAAGTATATAAATATATTGTTGATACCAAATCACCTGCCATCTAGATCAAAAAGTTTTTCAAGCTTTTTTGTTGGCACTATCGTAATAATATAATTAAAAACACTCTCAACTAGATGAATACTCTTCTAGTCACTTAGCTTGCTCATCTAAAAAAATTTTATAGAAGTGTATTGCTCGACTCTTCAGAATAAGATTCTACTGGGTTTGTACCATAGACATATAAAGAATAGACTGCTTATTAGCAGCGGGAGCAGTGAAGCACGCGTAGAAAGAGAGAGAAGACGAGGGCAGTCACTCTTTCTCTCTC
>JAPYYV010000627.1:0-35811 GCA_030522625.1 Copidosoma aretas
TTATTTCATTTTTTACGCAAAATTTAATACAAATTCTTTGACTCTTCAATTCTTCCATTGTTTAAAGAAGCAAAAATCGCCGAGCTCGAAAAACACGTCAAATCTTAGTGGCTGCCACAGACAAAGTAAACGGTAAATATAGCTGAAAATTTTATCATACTTTAGGGGCATGTATACCAACACAAAACAAAAAAATTTGACAATCGGACTCTCCAGACCCGCGAAATTTTAAAATTCCGGGTACTTTTTGAACACACCTCGTATTGCTATGAAAAGAGTAAAAAAAAATTAATTGTAATAATAATATCTGTCAGAAATATAGAATTAAAAGATATTGGAGAGATATGCAGGCGGGAGATATTTATGTAGGTAAATAACACACAACAGTAAAGAAAAAATTTACGAAAATATGTTATGCGTTATAAATTATAATTATATGTCAATGTAAAAAGAAATTCTAACATGTTGTTGTATGTCTAATCAATTACATAAGTTACTCTATTAAAAATAATATTTGTACAAACATGAGAGACTAAGAATTTGTAATAGTCATACAACAAAAAAAGGAAATTTAGAAGTATATAAAAATCTATACAAGAAATAAAAAAATAAGAATATAAAAAATTTACTTTTTAAAATGTTGAGAAAGAATTTTAAACTGATGTCTTAATATAAACTAATATCCATAATTAATTCTAAAACGACCAAAAATATCAAAAAAGGCTCATAACTGTTTCTGTAATAATAATGATTGCGTGCATATTGTATTCATATACATATGCATCAATGTTAACCTTAAATACCAATTAGAGTCATTACCAGCATTAAATTATTAACAATTATTTAATGAATCAGTAAACTCATTTCATATATTGACTATATTGCTTCCAATTATTAGCGAATTTTTATGAGATCGCTTTGGTTACCTATGTTTTTACGGATATATGTGTATTAAAATAAACTTTTGTATCTATTATTCAGACATAATGATAAAAATATTGAAATATGGGGGTTGGCGCACGCAGCTCGCAGGGAGCGAAGCCCCACTAGTATATATAGTACATATAGTATACTGGTATAGTACATATAGTATACTAGTACATATGTATATATGTAGTCAAGTGATCTATGCTCGAGGAATTAGCTGATGGCTTTGTGAACATATCAAAAAGCCGGAAAGTATTTGGTCATATAGTCAGTGCAAGTAATTACCAGGACAAAAACGATGTAAACAAAAAAGTAAGAGCTGCAAGACTAGGAGAGCGTCTTTCTGCGAACGCTACTGTTACCACTCAGTAAAGGTTTTAAAAAAATTTAGTACGAATAAGACGCAATGAAAATCAAATGATTATAGTTTATTTATTGAACCTCGTGTAAATAGATCAATGATGAAAAGATGGTCGTAATAGTGTAAAACTTAGTTGTAACAAATTATTAAAAAAATAAGGAAATCGCGTGAATAATTATTTTATCATTTCAAAATTAGCAGATTAATAAGATGTAAGAAATATCAAATAATATATAGAAAAACTGCGACTGATATTATTTTTTTTCACAGTTTTAAAAAAATTATTTGATGTAATGGTTGAAAAAATTATTAAAAAGAAATATTGACAAAAATTATTTAATTGCTACAAATAAATATTTAAATAAGAAGTATGTTACGAACCGCAATTCATAAGTAAGTGATGAGAGTTAACAGAGGTAACTCGTGCAAGAGGTTATGAGTTCTAATCTTATGTACTATTTTTTTTGTTTTGTTTGGACATTTAATTAAATTTTACTTTTGTTACACATTGAGAGATAGAAAAAATTAGAAAAAATAGGTATTATTTATATACTACCCTGTGTAACGCGCCTATTGAAGTAAAATGTCAATAAATATTTACTGTGTATGTACACATAAATACATACATACATACGTACCTGATATCTTCGAGCCTCGCCCAGTACCGTTGCGCCACTTCTCTTATCTCTTTGACTGAAAGCTGGCCATCAAATTTCGTCGTCATCTTCCATTAACCCCTTCTTACTCCAAGACCCTTTTTGTCATTCAGAGATGCATAATTCTTAACACTGGTCTCTTTGCGAGGATCTTAGTTTTATTTGGTAGGCCTGTGAGTGAATCCGACACTCTTTTCTGCCCGTTAGATCGGAGAAGTAATTTAAAGATTTTCTCTCCTCACTCTATCAGATAGAACAAAAAAATGCATGCCTGCATAGAGACGTATAAATGTATAATATTTATTAAGTTGTAATATATAGGAAACAGTCTTTTTTTAACAGACACCTTAATAAGTTGGATTAACAGAATATCAATTGTTAACTAAAAATACCCGGTAGACGAATCTTAGCTGAGAATTAAGTAAGACTTAGGTCAAATGTCACATGAGTTTTAAGTGAGAATCATGTGATTTCCAGGGGCTTTTATGCTGATTCTCTGGTAAATCTTATTCACAAATCTGTTTATTTACATGATTTTTATAAAAAAACGGTAAAATTTTACATTAAATGTTTAAAAAATTATTATTTATTTTGTAGTAATTAAGTTTTCTGATATTAAGGGCAGCCTGGACAAAATTTAGGTTTTCTACCATATTGATGAGGCTGACTTACTCTTATACCATCAAAATATTATTCAATAAGAAACTCACATTTTTTGAAAGGAATTAGAATTTAGGTTTTTTAGCACAATTGTAATAATTGGCTTTTTTAGTACTGACTTATCGCCATACTCTTTAAAATGGTTTGTATAGATAGGTAAAATACGTGTGTACATATATAAAAACATTAATACATACATTTTTATACACAGTCAATTGTACAATAAATTCGAAACATATGGAAAGAGTGTGTACAGCAGCTTGGGTTTACAATAGAATTAATATAATTGATACAGTGCGTTTAGTGATTTTCACATGTATAAAATTAGTAGTATAGTTTAACTTAACACAAAAAAAAGACACAAGTGTTGATCAAGTTTTTTTTCCCTTAAAATTTTTGTTTTATGGAACCAGGGCTAACTCGTGCCGTCAAAGAAGTTATGTAAGTGCAATTCGCCTTCCACTTTTTTTTATTGCCTTTACTTATCCTAACTAAGTCTGACTTGTTTCTGTTTAAACAAATTAGTTTGAACGTATAGAATAGATCGGTGTATGTGATCTTCCAATTAGCCAGAACACTTGATTGGGATGCGTTTTTGGCGACTTTGTCGACTTGTTTATTAACCTAGTTCAATTCTTCGTTAATGTTGCAACAATCTGTGGAAATGTCAATTATGTTTTGTCTTTCGGGAAAGTGTTTTTTTGAAGGGTTTTTGGTTCAGCTGATTGTTGTATTGTACTTCCTGTTTTAAGGTTCAGATTGGATTGAAAAAAATCGATTCGTACGATATATGGAATTTGTGGAATATATTTGATTCAAATATTATACCCTCTCCAAACCATATTTCCTTATAAGATTTGATCGTAAGAGATTTTTTTAAGTTATGCCAATAAGTCGGCTCTTTAGAAGATTCATACCTATCTTTAATGCTTTTTATTACTGAACTTGTGTCAAAATTTAATTTTTTAGAAGGTACTTTTAGCACAGGTATTCAAGATGGTCCCATAGTAGTTCAATTTTAGATTGGGCTGATAGGCCGTTAGTTGAAGTCAAGTTAGGATAACCTATTGCTATCCTTATTGCGAAGTTTTGGACTCTTTGGAGGATTATGAAGTTTGATTTGCCGCAGGGCAAAATTAGGAGATGACAATTTTCGAGCCTAGACCTAACCAGAAATTTAAGGAGCATAAGAAAAGTGTTCGGATCTCCACTTTACCACACTCTTCTCAGGCATCTTAAAATCTTTAAGGGAACTAAACATATGGCTTTTATTTCTTTGATATGTGCACACTATTTTATTCTTATTTTATTGTCAAATATCAAGCCCAAGTATTAAGCTGTCTTGGAGGGATGAATTTCTATACTGTTGATTCTAATGTTGAAGTTTATTGTTTTAATGATGTTCTGTTATATACAAGCATTTTTTATTTTCCTGCTGATAAATAGAGATTTTTGGGTTGCATAAGTTCTGTGAGATTTTTTATTGTGGAGTCAACAATACTAAGGACGTTCTGTATATCTTTCCCAGCATGGTGAGCAACAATATCATCTGCAAATAGCAGTGCTCTCGGATGATTTTGAACTAGACTATTGATAAAACAGGAGTAAATTAAATAATGAAAGAGGTTCTAATCAAGAGTATGAATGTAAATGTGAAAAAAATCCGGATAGCAGTTTATTTGAAAATCTAGGGTAAGAAACAAGTCGACAAATCTGCCAAAAATGCAGCCCAATCAGGTGTTCTGCCTAATTAAAGGATCCCATACACTGATCTATTCTAGATGTACAAACTAATTTGTTTGAACAGAAACAAGTCAGACTTAGTTAGGATAAGTAAAGGTAATGAAAAAATAGGTACACGTGAATTTTACTTACAAAACTTCTTTGACGGCAAGAGTTAGCCCTAATTCCATAAAAAAAATTTAAAGAGAAAAAAAAATTTCATCGACACTTGTGTCCTTTTTTTGTGTTAATTTAAAATATGTTACTAATTTTAGACATGTAAAAATAGCCAAGCGCAGTATATCAATCATATTATTTCTATTTTAAACTCAAGGTGTTGTACACACTCTTTCCATATATTTCAAATTTAATGTGCAAGTGACTATGTATTATAATGTATGTATTAATGCTTTTTATATATGTACACGCGTATTTAACCTATGTATACAAACCATTCTAAAATGTATGGCAATATGTAAGTACTACAAAAGCCAATGAATTCAATCATAATAAAAAACAGTAATTGTGATTCCTTGCAAAAAAAGCTATTTTCTTAATAAATAATATTTTAACAGTATAAGAGTAAGTCGGTCTCATCAATACGGTAGAAAATTTTAATTTTCTCCAGACTACCCTTAATATAAGAAGACCTTATTAAAAGTTAATAAATAATAATTTTTAAAACATTTATTGTAAAGTTTCATCGTGATTCTATAATGAACATGCAAATCAACAGATTTGTGAATGAGATTCACCGGAGAACCTCTTTGAAGCAGCAGAGAATCCCATGATTCTTACTTAAAACTCATGTGCGATTTTGACCCATGTCTCACTCAATTCTCTGCTGGGATTAGTCCGCCGGGTATTGTTAGTCAATAATTAATATTACGTTAATCTAACCTGTTAAGCTGTCTGTTAAAAAAAGATTATTCCTAAAATATTACAACTTAATAAATATTATACATTTATACGTCTCTATTCAGGTTTGTATTTTTCTTTTGTTTTATCTGATGGGGTAAGGAGGGAAAATCTTAAAATTACTCCTCCCATTTTAAGACCTGTAGGGAGTAAAGAATTCATTCAGATGTCTACCAACTAAATCTAAGCTCCTTGCATGGAGACCCGTGTAAAGCACTATGCAACCCTAGATTACAAAAGGGTTTTGGAGTAAAAAGGGTTTAATGAAAAATGACGACGAAATTTGATGGCCAGCTCTTAGTCAAAGGGTTCAGAGAAGTGGCACTTACACTACTGGGCAAAGCTCGAAGATATCAGGTATGTATGTACGTATTTATGTGTACATACACAGTAAATATTTATTGGAATTATACTTCTATAGGCGCGTTACGCATGGTGGTATATCAATAATTTCAAATTTTTCTTTTTTTTCATCTCTTAATGTGTAACGAAAGTGAATTTTAACTAAATGTCAAAAAAAAAAAAAAAAAAAATATAGTCTATGAGATTCAAACTTACAAACTCTTGCATACGAGTAGAGTACTGTATCGACTTAACCACGAGTTACCTCTAGTAGCTCTCGTCACTCCTCTCTAAATTACGGTTCGTAACATACTTTTAATTTAAATATTTATTCGTAGTTTATTACAAATTTTTTTTGGATATTTGTTGTTAATAAACTATTCAACAATTACATTAATAATTTTTTTACAACTTTAAAAAAATAGATTGCAGTTGCAGTTCAACTATGCATTATTTAATATTTCTTACATCGTATCCATTTGTTAATTTTAAGATAAATAAATAATTATTTATTCCGTTTCTTCATTTTTTCAGAACTTGTTTTAACTAAGTTTTACACTATTATAACTTTATCTTCATTATTGGTCTATTTATACGAGGTTCAATAAATGAACTATAATTATTTGATTTTCATTGCGTCTTATTCTTCCTAAATTTTTTCCAAACCTCCACCGAATGGTAACAGTAGCCTTTTCACAGAAAGACGCTCTTATTGTCTAGTAGCTCTTCCTTTTTTTGTTTAAATCGTCTTTATCCTGGTAATAACTTGCACCGACTATATGAACAAGTACTTCCTGGCTTCTAGATATGTTATCAAGGCCATCAGCTTATTCCTCGAGCATAAATCACTCGACTATAAATGTATATATATATATACATATATGTATATATATCTAATATTAAAATGCGTACACGCACTCTATGAGTATCTTCTATGTACGAGCTTAACAAATACAGCAACGGGGCAGCTTACCTAAACAGCCGCTCACTAACATACCTACATCATTTAAATGTCCATAAGCTTGTTTACAGTAGGTTTAAAGCTCACTTTTCTACGGAAGATATTGTAGCAGAAAGTTGTAAATGTAATATGTAATAAATTCCATACCTACTGATTCTATTCACTCTGCTTATTGTAACCTCACAGCCCTTTTAGTATTATAAATATGAATGCATACATTTTTTTTATTTTATTATAAATTTATAACCTAGTTACTTTTGCACTCTTTTCTCTCAATGATATTCTCAAGTAATCTAAATGTAAGTGTCCAAACTTCCTTTGACAGCAATTATTGACTTACTACTTATTTTATAAACTGCCATTTTTTCATGAACGTCTAAACCGACAAGTAATACGTACTCATAAATACAAGTGTATTTGTCAGCAGCCATGAAAGTGCTGTTTGCGTATGCTTCCCTTAGTAGAGTGAGCTTACACACAAAAGATTCTTATTTAACCGATTTAAGAGCCACTGTTACAGCAGACAACGCTGAGACAGCTTTTCTATCTCTGAATTTGGCTTCAGGAGAAACAGGCCTCCCCACCCCTCTTATTTAGGAGCAACAGTGGGGGGGGGGGCTGCATTTTCTGAATTGAAATTTTCTCTGACAAATCAGTCTTTTATTATATTTTACAAACGTACGAACGGTTAATCGCACAGTCATACACATCCCTGGATGTGTATAGGTATCCTAACAATACCCCGCTTTGAACTCTAATCCTTCGTAGGCTGTTAAAAAGCTAATTGAAGAGCATATTAGTGTTTGCCCATGTAAAAAAAGTAAAACCAAAAAAAATACCTATATTAAATAGAAATTATTAAGAGTTAGTTGCGTTAAAATCTGTTAAGAGAATTGGGAGATATAAGTTATTATGTTTATTCTCACTTATACACCCACACACCCTCATCAATTTTTTCTTTTCAGTTATCCAAAACGTTTTTTTTTTTAAGAAATTCTATGATCACTCAGATTATTCAACAAAAAATATTCTTAGACGATGTTTCATAGAAAAAGAATCACCGTCTTTAAAATTATCCATTCTCCTAGTTTGATAAAATTAGAGTTAAATAAAAAATGTATGAAATAGAAATTTGATCTTCTAGCGGTGATAAGTATTTAAACAAAAAAAAGCTGTGTTAGGTCAAAATCTATGAAGGGAATCCTGAGATATCACCAATAATAATTATTTTATATACACCTAGACACACCCTTATCAATTTGTGCTTCCTTACCTTTTTCGTTTAGTCAAAAAAGTTATTTTTCTGGAAAATTCATGTTATTCTATGTTTTATGCTACACATTATTATAAATAAAGTATCTTAAGCGAAAAAAAATCTATTAAAAAAACAATACATTTTCCAACCTCGATAAAATAAAAAAAAAAACAATTTCATACAATTAAATTATATTTTTCAGTGGTGATAGGTATCTGAAAGGTAGAAGAATGAGTTCTGTAGGGTCGAAATCGGTCGAGATAATCCAGTAATACAATTGATGACACATAGCTCCACACACACACCCTCACGAATATTTGACAAAAAAAGTGTATTTTGATTCTAACGGCTATAAAACATATTTATGACATCCTCCTTAAAACGTGATTTTTTGTCCATAACAAAGCTTTCTCTATGAGAAAGCAAAATTATTTTTGACATGCTTTAAAGATTTCCCATAATAAGAGCTTTGTTACGGATGAAAAATAACATTTTAGAATACATATCACAAATACGTTTTATGTTGTTTAGGATCAAAATACAATATTTTTGGAAAATGTCCGTCAGTATGTATGTGTGTTTGTGTGTGAGTATGTGTGTGTAATAAGTTGTATCTCAGGATTTCCTCGAACGATTTTGATATAACAATGTTTAATTAATTGGTTTTTGATGCCTATCACCGCTAAAATAGTATATTACGACACAAAGCCAGAACATTCAAGATCCCAGCCTGCGTGATATGACACCCTGGGCCTCGCCTCGGGCGTCATATCACGCACGTTGGGGTCTCCAATTTACTGGCCATGTGTCGTATACGATTTTTCTTCAAACCCCGGCCGAAAGTACGTTTGATAAATGAATAATAATTAATAAAATTGCATGTCTGGCTGCTAGTTGACGCTCTGACGCTCGAGTGTAGAATATACATATGGCTATCTTTTTTGTGGACGACATCAGTGCCCTATACTAGTACCATTTGTAACACATAGTGCTTATGTGTGCCTGGGTGGTCGATGCCTGCCTCGACTTTTGCAGGCGGAGGCGAAGCCGAGGTTGCACTGGTCGAGGAGGCGGGCATCAACAAAAAAAGCGTACAGCAAATAATTATGGTACTTTGTATATGTCGACTTGTGCACATACACGAAACACATCGAAAGACGCATGGCTCAGACGACAGAGTACAAAGTCCGACGTATTACGGACAGTACAGATGGCATGATTTACACTAAGAAGTACGCACGCACACTCTGGTCACACACTTAACATACATAGACAGAGTTCACGGAGTCTTTACTTCCCGTCTTTGCTTATTTCCGTCCAAATATGTCACTTCTTACAGCCTCCTTATGAAATTCGTGGCACAGAAATGCCGCATATTCTGATACGGATTGAGCATGCACGAAGACGAAGCTGACGAGGTTACGAAGTATCGTACAGACTAAGGTACACACATCCACTTACGAACAACAAAGATTTCCATAAAAAATATACATTTCTTCATTTGCACATAAACGAAACGAACGTCCTTTTATCCATGTAATAGTCAGTTGTAAGGTTAAGCATGTGTAGCTAATGCTCTGTGCAGAAAGCCACTTGGGCCGCTTCTGCCTTCGTCGGCGGTGACGATAGTGCAGGCTACGAAAATCTTACAGCCAATCAAAGCTCACGTTGGTCTAGCAGGCCATAAAAGTCGCACCATCCTGCGTGAAATCCAGCAGGGATGCACGTACTTTCGGCCTGGCTATAAAAAAAAGAATTTTTTGTTTTGCTGTAAATTTGTTTTTATCTTAATTTTATCAATTATTTAAAATTAATTTCGTTAGAAAAATTGATATACAAAAAGAAGTATTAAGATGAAATTAAAAAAATTTAGGAGCTGGATACGCATGGGTGTAAATAGGAAATGTACATGATTGGTCATATCTTAGGTTTGCTTTGACCGATTCTAATGAACCTGGGCTTGTTTTTGTGTCATTTGATACGGATTACTTCTTAAAAAATTACTTTGATTTATTCGATCTTTTTTGTCGATTTTCATAATATTTAAAATTCGATTTTCCAAACAAAAATATTTTTAAGTTACTTATCGTTGGATTACGATAATTTACGATAGAATTTCTAAAGGATCATAAAATAATATATATTTATATACATATGACTTACTCTGTCGTAACTGCAAGGTCATAGACCATATACGTGTCTCTAGTAGGTGTACTGTGTGTAAAATTCATAGAACTAAATGTCTATATCGGTAGTAACGTTTCAGTTCTTTTTCTTGAATAATAAAGAACGACATTCAAAGTCATTTTATTAGACAAATTTATGAAAAACATTCGATGTTTTTTTTTCTGTCTACCTACGGTGTATAATCTCTTTTTCTAGAGGGTACCAATTTTTTCAAAGTATCTATTTGAACAGAAAATAAAAGGTGCAAAAAGGGAGTCAACAATTTGTATACTATCGGTGAATGTTTTTCAAAAATCAAAATTCTCTCTTTTTTTGTGTCCTGATAGTCTACTTAAACTTGTAATATTTATCATTTTGCTTCTGTGCATGATAATTTAAAAAAATTTATTCCCAGCAATATCCAACTTTACAAGTATGCGTACTTAATAAGAAAAGTCTTATTTCAGAATTGAAGTCGAAAGTGATAGACATTGTTTGTTTAGGTGTTTCTGTTATTTTCGTATGGTTCAGAAATTTTTTGTATGCAATTACGTAGAGTTGTAGTGGAAACGTAGAAAAAGACTGGAATACCTATGAAAGTTTTATTAAAGAAAATGAATATGACCAAAATGTCAACAGTAAAGAAGATTACGCTAAGAAAATGTCCCAATTCGGTATTTATGGAAGAGACATTGAAATAATCAGTTTTGTTGATAATTTTGAAATATTCGTAACAGTCAAGATGAGAATTTTAATAGAAGTTACTCAGAAATACTTCAGACGATTCAAATTTGACTTTGATTTTAATGGAAATTATGATTCTGGACACTTTAACATTTTTAATTACTAAAAGAATGTAAACTTGAATAAAACGAATGAATAAACGTATGAAACAGTCACTACTGGAAATGTGACAGAAAAATAAAATTAAAAAAAAAATTTTGAAATAACAAAAGTTGGTAATGGATTAATTATTTACATGTTTCTTTATTTTTTGTATGATTCTGAAAATTTGTATTTAAAAGTTCTACGTCAATTGTTAAAAACATTATTGATCAATGGGGATATTTTAGCGATTCCATTGTTTGTCATCCATAACACAATGACATTAGGAACATGACAGATAATAAAGCGTATATGAGTAAATTTGGTGTTAAAGGTAGTGGAATTTAAATAGAAAGTTTTTTTTAATTTATATTTTTAGTAAAGCTATATTTAAACATTCTAATTTTTTTTATTCTTCATTATCAAAGTTTTCAAATGATTTCTATTTGACATTGGTATCGATAACAAATGTAAGCAACGGATTTTTCCATATTCTTAATTTAAACAATAAGAAAATTAAAAAAGAACGTTGATAAATTATACAATCGTAATGCAAGGATAAGAATAAGAAATATCATTGATTGCTATATAGAATAAATTACTTGTAAAAAATCAAAACCCGAAAAAAGTTTTAAAATTAATGTGGACGAATTATTATCAGGAATTTAAGTATTAGATTTTGGAGAAATAAATTTTAAATATCTTCATTGTTCAGCTGTATTTTGAAAAGAAGAAGGTAAACAATCAAATTTGTTTTACAGACGGAAAACTTGTTTAACACTATTGAGTCATTACAACAAAGAATTGAAAAATCTTCTATTACATGATAATCATTTTAGACATATAATTCGATTTTACAATAATACGTTTTTTTTCGCTACTATTAACGCCAATTTTACTCATAAAAAAAAGAAATTAATCTACAACATTAAAATTCAAGAACAAATTTGTCACAGTTCTAATTCTCTTTTTCTATCTGGTGAACTAGTACCATCATGCAGACAATTTTATATTTAAGACGGTAAAATTGCTGCTGAAAAAAAGTCAAAATCAAATAAAAATTTTAAACATGAACATGTAGAACTTTCAACTAATATAATGAATAATCATTCATTCTCCAAAAAGTACAAACCTTAACACCAAATAGCGAATATTAAAAATTCGCCAAACTATAAAATGTATTTTGTTCGTAAAATGAGAATCAAAAGCATGGATACAATAAACCTTTGGTACCAGAATGTGGTTCTAATATTGTTTTAAATTCTAGAACAATAGAAAAATTTGATTGAAGTGTATATTTAAAGCATTTACCGGAGAACTTTAACATCACATACTTATTTGAACTAACTTTCGCACTTGATAGACCCTATGGTGATTTTAAAAGGCTATTTTAGGAGGCTTGAATTGGAGTACTAATCATAGTAAAAATCCACAAAATTCATCTGATACCCTGTTTCTTGTACAAAATTCTTTGTATAGACTATCATATAGACCGCAATCACGTTGCTTTAATCCATTGTTATATGAAAGACTAACACAACGATTCTTCTATCATGCATATGCTATGGTGAAAAGTGATAGAATGAACTTTGTTGGAAATAATCAAAAATCTAGATAAATAGAGTTTTATGAAGGATTTTTCGATCATTTAATGAACAGAGCATCTAATATCTCCAACAAATTTAAAAACGAAAAGGTCAGTGATCTCTATATTTCACCATCAACTTACATTGGGGGACTAAGATATGTGCAACAACATCACCAAGATGCTATGTGAATTATGAGAGAACACGGAAAACCAGATTTATTTATAACATTCACACTGTAAGCAAAAATAGAAGTGATTGCAAAAATTTTGAGATAATTTTCCAAAAACAAAATGCCTAATGATTTCTCTAATATAATAATAAGACTATTTTAAACCCAATTACAGCTAATATTAGCTGATATCATTGAGAAAAATTTTTTTGGTAAGGTTATTGCATATGTCTATACCATTGAAATTCCAAAACGAGGATTACCTCATGCACATATTCTTATTACATTACATGCGAACAATAACACCCGATGAAATAAATGAATATATGTTCTTCTTAAAATTACAGATAATGACAATAATCGTCATAATTTGGTTGTGAAACATATGCTTTATGGACCACATAAAATAATAGTCCATGTTATTATAAAAAGAATAAAAGTTGTGAAAAGAATTTTCTAGAACACCTTACGTCAACTAAAAAATTCAACAAAAACAGTTAACCTAAAAATGAAAGAAGAGGTAATTCTCATGAGAATCATATATGTATATAAAAAACAGTCCAAAAAATATTACAGCTAAAAATTCAATGGTGGTCCCTTACAATAAATATTTCTTGATGAAATGTTACTGTCATATAAACGTGGAATGTTGTCCATCAATACAAAATATTAAATATACTTTAGATTATATTTGTAAAGAAAGTGATAGAGCTGTTTAAAATACAAATATAAAGTCAATATAAAAGTTAAAATTGTACTGATATAGAAATGCTTGATGAACTTTTACAATTTGTTGATGTAGGTATTAGGGTCTGATAAAAGCCTCATGGAGGCTTTAAGAATTTCCTCTTTGCGGTAGAAGTTATCCAGTAATTTATTTATCTGTATACTCAAGAATATGCAACAAATAATGTTTGAAGTAAAGAAAATTAAAGAGTCCCTTCAAAATTGAACAACTTTTTAAAAAGCATGGCTTAAACTAAACAAAAGTGATGAGAGTGCAAATCGATAAATCGCGTTAATATTTCTGAATATTATACATTAAACAATACATCAAAAAAATGGAACAATCAAAAATTTTTAAGAAAAAGTATAACAAATAAGAGAATAAATGCAGTCTCTCCAAAAGTTGAGAAAGGTTTTTTTTAATTGTTTTTGAATAAAATAGAAGGTAAACATCTTTTACAGAAATTAAAAACAGTTATAAACATCACATTTGATACTTCCAAAGAAATTGCTGTTTCTAAAATATAAGTAGAACATGGTTAATAAATAGATATTATTTTTGAAGGAGCTTGGATTGTTATGCTATCTTTTTAACATCTTAAATTTTTTGCATGGCTTGTCATGTCTTAAATTTTTTCAGGTAACATAACTTGGAATATATACAAGAAACTTTTTGTAAAATACTGTCAAGATGACAAAAATAAAGCACTTCTACATCGAAACAAAATTTTTATGTCTGAAAACATGTCCTCTAAAGATTTTCACTTGCCAGAGCCAACAGAATCGGTGAAAATAGGTTTTAATCGTGACAAAGATAAAATTATATTTTGCAAATATAAATTCCATGAAATGTTTTCAGAATTCAGCAATGATCATAATGTAATTTTCCAAGAAATGATAAAATTAAAGAGAAAATTTTTTTTTATCGTTGTTCCTGGTGCATCTGGAAAACATTTGTTCTTAAGGAATTAATTTACTATTTCTTATTAACACGTAAAAAAATTTTAATCATGGCTTTGACAGCAGTCACGTCTTTTATACTTCCTGATTGAATGACTACACACATAACTTTTGGTCTTCCTTTAAGATGTACGTACTATAGAGATTTCTTTGGTCCAGTTTACATCTGATAATCAATAATTACGTCTAGTAGAAATAGTTATTTGGGACGAAGCTTCTAAAATTCTAAAAAAGGCATAAAAAATAGTTGATAAAACTTTGAGATATTTGTCGGATGATAAAAAGCTTTCGGTAATGAAATGATAATTATGGATGGAGACTTTCGTCGAATTCTCCTAGAAGTCAAAAAGGGGAACAGGATGAATATCATTCACGAAACTATACAGTATATAATCTATGGCCATCATTTCATATTTTTCACTTAAAAGCTAATAGACGTTCAATAGATTAAAAATTCTCGTCATTATTACTGCACATAGGAGAAGGCAAAAATAAATATTTTAAAATTCCTCGAGAGTAGATTACAAATGATGTATGTTCTGAATTCTCAATACTATTAATGATTCTACATCGTGTAGTGCTATATTAGAATCCCACAATAAATACACACACCTTGTGAACAAAAAAATTTTGTGGAATATGCCAGGAAAGTGAGTAACGTATTACAGTATTGATAATGCAACTCATAAAGGAGTAGATAAAATAAATAATAATATACACACAAACTATTCAAGGAAGTATGGTAATACTATTCGAGAAGGTCTTTTGCCATATGAATCAAGTTTAAAAATAAATGCTGTTCTTATGTTAATGAGAAATTAAAATATATCACAAGGACTTTAGAATGGTAAAAGATTACACATTTCAAAATAGTTTAAATATAATATTGAAGCTGAAATAATAACAGAAGAAAAAAGAAAGAACAGTGTTTATTTCGCAAATCACACTGATTATAGAACATTCTTCGTTCCTGCCATTTACTTTGTTCAGATAAAAGTTTCCATTTACGTTAGTTTTTATCATGACCATTAATAAATCCCAAGGTTAAAGTTATGATGCCTTAGGATTGTATCTAAGGAAACCGTTATTTTTCCATGGACGAGTATATGTCGCATCGTAATGATGTAAGAACTCAACTAAAATTTTTATTCAGATGAAATCTAAAAACAAATTCGAAATAGAAAACGTTATTTGGAGAGAAATTTTCGAATAAAAAAATGTATTATCATAAAATTTTCATGTAATCGGAGTTTGACGTAGAATATAATTAACCACGCTAGAGATTATATTCTTACAGATACAAAAAGGATACGATAATCTTTCTTGTAACGAAGATGAATAAATATCACAATCGGACTTACTGCAACAAAAGTTTATTACATTCAGTGATTTTACTTCTAAGCTTTTTTTTATAAACGAGCAATATACATCATTTTACGATTAGAGTTAAATTTAAACATTCTTAATTATTATAATATTTAAAATATATATACACCCTCCATTTTATTTGGAAACATCATCATGGAAACCAAATTTTATTAATGTTAAACGTGTAAACTGAGATTTTCAAGTGAAGAATCATTATTGAGACATAAAAAAAATTTATGAAAAAAAGTTTTTTCGTTGTGTTTATGTGAAATTATCATGATGAAATAAATAAATTATTTATTTCATGTTAAAGAATATAAAAACATAGAAAAAGGATTTAAATGTACAACATGTGACAGTTCATTCAACAGAAACTCTCACTTAAAAAGGCATAAGAAATACAATGAAAACAAAGTTTAAAAAATATTGTCAAAATTGTTGTAAAGGTTACTTCAGAGAAGAACACTTTTAGAGACATCCAAAAATGTGCAATGAAAATAAAAAACGATAATTTATTTTAACATAATTATTACGTATGTTATTTTTATTGCATTCTATACGTAAATAATAATAACTTAGTTTCACATGAGCTGATTCCTAATTCTATTAAGTAATAAAAATACCAAATTGAATACATCATAAAATTCTATGATTTTCGAGCAAATATAAGCTCTCTGTTCTCTTTAAACTGAGATTTTTTCATTATTAATCTCAAATTTAATCCTACAAGAATTGTATTGTACAATAAAATAGAGAGAATAAGGGCGGATGCGTTGGGTATAGGATTACTTAAAACTCTAAGACCCGTAATTTATAGAAATTGTGGCTGAATATGGTATACCTAAGGAATCAACAATTTAGTCAAAATCCACGAAGCAACAAAAAGAGAAGCTGGGTAGGAGCTAGGGTAGATTAGGAAAGAACATGATGGCAAGCTGATGCAAGGAAGCTGGAAGAGAGTAGAGGGGTGGGGGCTAGTACTCGCCCTGTATCCATACAACTTCAGAATATAGAGATATATTTATTTAAATTGTTTAAGATTCTATAATTAGTGTTTTTACAATCTTTTTTAAAGTGAACTTACATTGTATACTTGACTTAAAACTCTAAAACCTTAAATTGATAAAAAACGTGACGGAATGTATATAAAAAAGTAATAGTGTAATCAAAATTAACAAAGAAAGAAAAGAAGAAGTTTTTGGGAAGCTGTGGTGGAGGTAAAGAAATAGTCTGGTAAGGATTGAACGGGAAGCAAGGGGGAACAGGGGGAACGGGGGGGAGTTAGCCTAAATTTGTTTGGGTTAAATTTCACGGTAAAAAGAGAGGAAATCGAACTCATTTGCGGGTGATTAGGGGTAAGCGATGGAAGCTAGTACTCGCTCAGAAGCCATACATATACATATATTATAAATATAATACGATACAGACAATATGTATATATATATATATTATATAGTTGTATGGTTTAAGGGTGAGTACAAGCTCCCCCCTGCCCCCCGCTCGCACCCAGCTCCCCCTCAGCTCCCCCCCACAAATAAGGTAAAATTCGTTTCTTTTTACCGTGAAATATGACCTTAAATAATTTAAGCTGGCTCCCCACCAGACCCCCCCCCCTACCTCCCCCCTACCTCCCCCAAAAAGGTTTTTCCTTTCGTAATGAATTTTGACCACACTATTACTTTCTTATAAGTATAAAAATACCTCTATGAAAAACCAACTTCTACAAAAATTGATTATGTGGCAATTAATAATAATAAATAGAATTACAATATTCATAATCGTACACAAAAATTTATGATTATACCTATGGAAGCCGTGAAAAGGATCCTATATATTGAAACGAAAAGTATTATTTAGATCTTAGAGAGATAAATTTAATAAATATCATTATAGATCTTGAGAAAATTCTAGAGTCAGCGATAAGACATGCTTTTCTGCTGACGCATTCAAATACTTACACGGAAAACATTACTCTTTAAGGTTTCAAAGATTCTTTCGGCATTATTTATGCTAAAAATTTGCCTAATGGCGGCTAATAAGGTAATTTTTTACAAGAATATATCCATCATTGAAAAAAATATGTTTTGCGGAAAATAAAAAACAGAAAAGACACACAAACAAACTTCATAGCTTCTAGACTAACACACATATTATCGAAGCGTGGGCAATAGCATTAATCTATCAAATTAATCAGGCAAGAAAGAAGTAGAAGTAGTTCAAAACTACAGAAGAGTGGCTTTTAAAATGTAACATATAAGATTTAAAAAATTATAATCGCTTAAAGTGTAGAAAAATCGGCAAAGAAGTAAAACTTAATATAAGAGAGTTAGGCTGCTATCAGAACAATAGGAAGAACGGGATACCATATTTTTGTACTAAATAATTTCATTGAAAGCAAAAACTTAAGAGAAATTAGTATAAAAATGACAAAAATGTTCAAAAGAATCTAAACATATACAAAAAAAACAGTAAATTACGGCCAGGGGCTGACAAATTTATTCAAGACTATGAAAAAGAAAAGGCAAGGGTGTCCATAAAACCTGGTACTTATAAGTTTATTTGTCTAAAAAATAGGCGATAAGTGAATCTAAAATAAAACAGGAGGTGTAACAGTAGGCAAACTCAGAATAAACTGAATAAAATTATCTAATGACGTTGTTTAAGGCGCCTAGCATATTAAAGACAGACAACATATGCAAACAGACTTAGTTAAATAAAGTACAAGAAATATACTAAAATAAACAGAAAAAAAGGAAAATGATGATTTTTGAAAATAAATGAATGATGAAAACAAATCTGTTTGGATTCAAAGTGGATGCATTGAAAGTTAAGAACCAGGACATAGATCAAGAAAAGTGGTTCTCAACAAAAAATCTCCCGACCTGGAAAAAAGCGACAGATTAGGAGCAAAGGACATTTAAAGCAGTTTTAGGCTTGAGCACAAGAGATAAAGTAGAAAGTTTGAATCAAAGATTATTTTTCATAGAATAAATTATGTGGCACATACGTAGTGGAGACTTGTGTATGAAAGGCGGGACTCCCCGTTTCTCGCCCCTCTGAGCAAATTTCCCAAAGATCCTTAAAACGTCTGATCTTTTAAGACCCTTACCAAATTTTTTACAAATTTTTTCTTCATGCCCATTATTATGAATTATTACAAGCCTATTTCAATGTGTCAATCTTATAAAACTTTTTTTACATTCCGTACATTTGAATAATTTTTCCTTACTATGTTCTTTGAAAAATCAGATTCGTCTGAAGTTTAATGTTGTACTATTTACATCTTTAATTAATTATTTTATAAATTAAAATTGCATTAAATCCGAATATTAAAAAAAAATTAGAAAAAATACCTGTATAAAAATAATAAATCAGTCTAATGTAACTTATTTTAAGTCTATAATTTTTTTTCTAATTTCATTTACAAATTTTACAATACATCGAGTAGAAAAATTTTGATCATAACTAAAAATTTGAATTCACGCAGTCAAAATATTCTAAACAAAAGGGAGTTTCTTTAGCTGGAAAAAATTATATAATCACTGGGAGTTATAAAAGCTTTTCAAATAGAATAGTGGTAATTGTATAAAATGTGTAAATAGTGCATAAAAAATGTAAAGAGCATAAATGCATTTAATCGACGGAATTATTGTACTCATATAAGTATATAGATAATCTTATAATAATGTAATATAGATGTGATGAAATTCATTCGAAAGTCCGATTATTTACAGTATGTTCGTCATAGCTTTTATAGTTATTAAATAAGTATTTAAAGTAATGGTAATATCAAAAAGAGCCGTTAAGTGAACTAAAATAAAGGTATATTTGTTCTATATAAATGCACTCTGTAATATGTGCTAAGTCGAGGTTGATTATTTGTTATCTAAAATCACAATCCATCATGTCTGTGTATCTGTCAGAAGTCCTAGCGAAAGCATCGTTTTTTTCAATGTTCTATTATTTTACAAATTAAAAATGGTTTAAAAGAAATATTTTCAAAGCAGCAAAAAAAAAAAATTAGAATAATTATAGATGAAACAAGGTTAAAATATATTTCAATATTCATTTTTTAAATTAAAGAATAAAGTAATTATAAGATTCTAAGAGTAGTATAATGTACGTTATTTAATTATTTTTTTTTGGCTTACTTAGCATTAATTAAGTCAGAGAACAGCTTCGTACTTTTGAACAAAATTTATCAATTTTTCGAGTTTTTATGTTTAATATCTCGAAAACAAAAAAGTTAATATTTTTTTAAATATTTTTCTCGTAATAAGCGACTTTGATAACCCCCTAGAATACCTTTAAATCGAGCCATCTCAAAAACCAAATTTGTCGATTTTTTAAGTTTTGATGTTCAATATCTCGAAAACTAAAAAGTTTGGATTTTTTTTACTATTTTTCCCGTAATCAGCGACCTATATTACCCCCTAAAACACATTCAAATCGAGGCGGCCCAGATATCGTACTCGTGCCGGATTCCACAATAATTGAGCAATAAATGTGGATTATAGATAAATTTATAGAATACTAAAAAAATAAAAGAGAAAGTAAAGATGGAATTAAAGACTAACTCAAAATGCGTGAATAGAATAATAAAAGATGAAAAAATTAAACGAACTTAAGAAATCTAAGAAAAGTAGCAGAAAGCAAAATTAAAATGAGTCTTGGAGAGCTATTGAAAAATTAAAACAGGAAAAAAAGAGAGATTGTTATAAAAAAGGAGGCAGAAAATAATAATTCAGAGAATTTATCAAGAGACAACAATTTTGTCGATAAGATTGCTTTGGTTATCTATGTTTATACGCATATATGAGGCGTTTCACGTCAACTCTCCTAGCTCGGCACGTAAGCGTCAAAACATCTACTTTTTAGCTCATGATTACAACAGTAAAATTAACTTATAAATAATATTAAAAATACGTTCGCGCTGTATTTTTTCTTCAGCTTTCCGATTCAACTATCCGTTTTAAAAAAAGTGAGTCTCTAACCTCAAAAATATACAAAATATGTTATATCTCAAAAAAGGCATTTTTAAAATTTTTTTTGATAGTCTAGATCGAAAGAGCAGCTTTTTTACATCGAAATAGCTATTTTTCCGAGAGGAGTTTTTTCGTGTTCGAGAGTAATATGGCGGCGAACAGTAGGTAACGCACCGCGCGTCGGCAGCTATCGGTCATCACGTACCAAGTTGTGTCGTCTTGAGACGTCACTTGTATTGACGTGTACTAAAAAGAGGCTAGGTCAACATAGTCTTACTTTAACGATTGGATTCAGTGCAGAGGTAATAAATAAATAAATACATAAAACCCTATGTATGATATATCTAGTATGCTAATGATTTATATGTTTAATCGAAGGTAAGAAAAAAACGTATTTACTAATGCAGCTTGACAGGTCAAGTTATTAGCTCAGATTGTATCTTGTGTGTGCAAATAAAACCGATTCACCCCACCGGTGACAGCAATACAGAAAACAACAGCAGCTCGGCTCATACACTAGAGATCACTCGACTAACTCAATGTGTGCCGTACTTTTAACGTACGAACCACTAAACTCATTTATAAATAATGTATTCATTCAACCAAGCCTCTTTTCTATATTATACTTAAATATAAATGACGTCTCAAGACGACATAACTTGAGGGTATATCGCACGTACGCTGATTGAACTACTGACAGACAGCCACCGACGCGCGACGCGGTATCTACTGATCGTCGCCGCGCCGTATTACTCTCAAACACAGAAAAATTTATTCCTGGAAAATAGCTATTTCGATGTAAAAAAAGCTGCTCTTTCGATCTAGACTATAAAAAAAATATATTCAAAATGCCGTTTTTGAGATATAACATGTTTTGTATTTTCTTGAGGTTAGGAACTCAATTTTTTTTTTTAAACGGATGGTTCAATCGGAAATCTCAGGGAAAAATACAGCGGAAACGTATTTTCAAAATTATTTATGAGTTCATTTTACTGTTGTAATCGTGAGCTGAAAAGTAGATGTTTTGGCACTCGCGCGCCGAGCTAGGAGAGTCGACGTGAAACGCCTCATGTATGTATTAAAAAATAAATTGTTTTATTTATAATTCAGACATCAATACAAAAATATTTAAGTATCGGGGTTGGCACGTAGAGCACGCAGGAGGCGAAGCCCCACTAGTATACAAGTGGGGCTTCGCCTTCTGCAAGCTCGGTGAGCCAACCCCTGTATCCTAATTTTTTTATTCTTATGTCTCAGTATGGAAAGATACGTATCAACTACTCCACTACCACTGCAAGTGGCTTGCTTAAGTGCTAAACATGACATTTTGGCCACTTTGTTTCGGCTGAATGACTGATAGTAGTTTTTTTTTTTTTTCATTCGTTAGTCGTTTTTTTTTTTTTTTTCTTCTGTACCTGACACGGATACATACAATGAATTATTTACGTGTATATTTTTATACTTATGACTTATTCCGTCATAACTGCATGATCATAAACCGTATGCGTGACTACAGTAGGTGTATTGATGTAACATTTATTTAATTAAAAGTATATATTGGTCTGAAAATTTCAGTTCTTTTTTCTTAAATAATTAAAAGCGACATTCAAATCATTTTATAGGTTGAATTTCTAAAAAGCATTTAGTAATGTCACTACCATCTACTATCATTTTTCTGTTTTTTTTTTTCCTATCTACCCACGGTGTGTAATATCTTATTGTAGAGAATACTAATTTTTTCAAAGTATCTATTCAAACAGAAAGTTAAAGGTGCAAAAACGAAGTTCACATTTTGTATACGATAGGTACATGATTTTTAAATATTAAAATTTTCTCTTTTCATGTCCTATCAGTCTAGCCTTATACTCATAGTATCTATTATTTTGCTTTTGTGCATAAGAATTAAAAAAAAAAATTTTCTAGCAATTTCCAACGTTGTTTTTAACAAAGAAGAATAAGTTATTTTGACTAAGGAACTTAATCTTTAGCTTGGCAATATACGTACTTAATAAGGAATGTCTTATTCTAAAATTTGAGTAAAAGAAGACGGAAATCACTAGTTCAAGGTGTTTCTCTTATTATTTGTATGGTTCAGAAAACTTTTATACGTAATCGAAGGGCTGGATGCTGGAAAATATTACTTCTGAGAAAGTGATTTAGAAAATATAAAAATATAATGCTGCAAAAAGCAAATCATCTTTAAAAAAGTGCTTATCCCCTTATTGTATCTAGCCCTAAGATTACGTAAAGATGGAGTGAACACCGTGGTAAAAAGTCAGAGCAATGAAAATTTTATTAAAGGAAATGACTGTTATCAAATTATCAACAGCAAATAAGATTACACTAAATATTGTCACAATCCGGTGTTTATGGAAGTGACATTGAAATAATGAGTTCTATTGATAATTTTAAAGTATTCGTAACAGTTAAGATTGAGAATTCTAATAGACAATATACACTCGTGAAAATTTAAGCGATTAAAAATTGACTTTGATTTTTAATGGGAATTATGATTCTGGACAATTTAACATTTTTCGTTACAAAAAAGATAGGAACTCAATCAAAACGAATGAACAAAAGTATGAAACTTTCAATCCTGAAAATATAAAAGAAAAATTCAGCTTGAAAAAAAATTCAAATAACAAGAGATGGTAATGGATTATTTGGATGTTACTCTATTTTTTTTATTGATATAAAAATTTGAATCTAAAAGTTCGACATACAATTGTAAAAAACATTATTGATCAATAGCGATACTATAAGGATTTTATTGTTACTCATCCATATTATGGTGACATTAAGGACAAAACAGATTACGAAGAGTATACAAGTAAATTTGGCGATAAAGGTAGTGGAATTTTGGTACAAAATTTTTTTTTAATTACTGATATTTTTACACAAATTTTATTTGAAAATTTTATCTTTTCCATTTTTTGCCATCAAAGTTTTCAAATAATTTCTATTTGACATTGTTATTGACAGAAAATTCAGACAATGGATTTTTCATTTTTTTTCTTAACAATGATAAAACAAAAAAACACGTTAAAAATTATACAATCCTAATGCAAAAAAAAAACAGTTGTAATATAGAAGAAATTGCTTGTAAAAAATCAAAATTAAAACCTAGTGTCAACATAATTGTGGACGAATGGTTGTTAGGAATTAAAGTATTAGATTTTAAAGGAATAAATTTTAAATTTTCACATGGTTCAGCTGAATTTTAGAAAAAATAACGAAAAAATTAAATTGGTGTAAGAACGAAAACATTGTTTCATCACCATGTAGTAATTACAACAAAGAATTAAAAAACCTTTTATAACATGGTGATAATTTCAGACATTTGATTTGATATTACAGTAATATGTGTTGTTTCGCTACATTTATTGCCAATTTTATTCATAAAAAAAAAAAATTTACTTCCAACTTAAAAATTCAAAGTCAAATTTGTCACAATTGGCGTAACTCTCTTTATCTATCTGATAGACGAGAACCATTATGCAGTAAAACTTATATTCATGACGATGTATTTGCTGTTGAAAAAAGATTAATGTTAGATAAGAATTTGATGAATAAACATGTAGAAATTTCAACTTATATTTTATAAGTAATTATCAATTTGACAAAAAGTACAAACATTTGAAATAGATGAGAAAAAAATCAAAATAATATTTACACTATTATGTGTATTTTTTTATGCTGAATAGTTTAAAATTATGTAGAAAAATGTTCGAGCTTAAACAACCCTTAAATTTGAGGTTATAAAGTTAAACATTTTTTCTTAATAAGCCTGTCCGTTTGTTTCCACTTTTTTCCAAAAGTCAGCTTTTTTAGTACTCTTCTAGAAGTATTTTATTTTGTAATTGGAAAAGTTCAAATTTTGGTTCTAGATGGCACTAAATGTAGAAATAACCGGATTTAACCTTTTCTATTTCACACATATAAAATGTTATCCATAAAAACTTTAATTTAATATAAATTCGAGGGCATTTATTAGAAACATTAAGTTAAACTTTAAATTTTCATCATGGCAGATTAAATATTACGGACAATAATTGAAAATTATTATGTTTTTGCGTTAAAGAAGCTTTTTTCGTGTGCAACATAAAATTTTAAGGAATAAATGTATCAGATCATTTTTTGATTGAATGCATATTATTGGCGCAAATAATCAATTAAACTTTTAAAATTGTAAGATTACGTCTGATGTTAAAACTGATTAGAGTCTTATACCAAAAGTATGCATTTATCCTAAAAATAATAAACACATTTTATTCTTCAAATGTTATGTCACATGAAAAAAAAGGTTTTCTGACGCAAAAATCGTGTCATTTGTTAGTATGGTTCGCCATTTTAACATTTGAAATTTTATTAAAGATTTCGAATCAGCGCCCTGAAGTTTCTGTAAAATAAAATTTTTTGAAAGTCACATTCTCAATCCGTTAAAGATAAATGGTCGAATACGGTTATTTTCATTTTTGGTGCCATCTAGCGCTGAAACTTAAACATTGTCTAGAACAAACTAAAATACTTCTGAAAGAGCAGAAAAATGCTGTGTAAAACAAAAGTGGAAAAAATTCGCAGGCTTATGAAAAAAAAGTTTCAACTTTATAACGTCAAATTAACGGGTCAAGTCAGCTCAGAACATTTTAAAAATATTTTTAAACACTTTAGTGTCAATGAGTACAAAAAATTATGTACTTTTAATTTTAATCCTTTTTTTGTCTATTTGCCAGAAAATCCGAAAAATTAAGCTTTGATTAAAAATTTTAATGTTTGAACCGCCACTAACGATAGTCACGTCATTCTTGGAAGCTTAAATTTTAGAAAAGTTATAGTCCTACAAAGTACTATCTATTTCCATTATGTTCAACCAAAATTTTGTTTTGACCGTACAGTTTCACGTTGAATGCCCCATTTATATAGATACATAATAGTATAGCTATGCTCTTCTGTGCGCTCTATGTGCCTACCTCCTACGCCCTGACGATAACTTATAGTAAGCACTTTGTTTTGAAAAATATTCCTAATAATTATTTTTGTTTCAATCTTAATCCGAATAAACCAAGAATAATAATTTGTATAGGTATTCTGATAGAGAAAACAAAATATCCCTCGCTTATAAAATAGTTGTAATATAATTATTTCGAAAAATGCCGCTACCTCTGAACTTGAACATTTATTTGCTACATGTATTAAAAAAACAGTATTTCTCTTGCTAAACTAATTATTAAAAAATTTAGAAAAAACGATTATTTGAAAAACAGGATATTTTTTCCATGATGAATTAAGAAATGTTTTCAAAGAACAGGACTATTCCAGTATTAAAAAATTATTTTATAACATTGTCCGATATTTCAGCAATCTCATGTTGTCATCATAGGAGATACCTTTTTAAAATTACAGTTCTTTAAAGGATGATTAAATAATGCATGGATAAGTTTTATTTGAGACTAAAAAATTTTTCTAATCCAAAGATGAAAACATAAAGTCAACAATTCCAATAAGTTATTCATTCTCTTTGATTTAAACATTAGACCGAGAATTTATCAGTATCACACAACCCACATAGCACAGCACGTTTCTAAAATGTTTCTAAAAAGGTTAATTTATTTACAATTTACAAATATTTCTCTCAAGAGTTCTAAGATATTTTTGACACGTCTTTAAAACCGTAAGGCCGTTGCTGAGCTCAGCATAAGTTATAGGATAGGTTAAAAAAACCTTTCCAGAATGTTTCTAAAATGTAATTGAATTTACTGCAAATTCAGGAAAAAATAAATTGTTTTTTTTCTTAGCAACACCTAAAATCATAAATAATTATAACAGCAAAAGTAAGCGCGATCAAGGTTTGCACACACCTAGTTTTTTTGCATCATGTGCATGAATCGGTTGCTCTGTCTGATTCTTGTAGTAGGGTATCATCATCATATGTACGTTATTCCGAAACCAAATATACTTCTCTGCCTGTACTTTATATTAGTAAATAGATGATTTACTAATAGACAGTGTAGGTGGGCAAGTCTATTTAGTTGTTTGGTTGTAGATATTTAAGTTATATTTTATTTTTATTTCGTATTCAGCTCGAGCGTACAGGATCTCGCTATCTGTTTCATCAGTCGAATCACTAATGGTTACGTTTTATCGTTGTGCCACTGTCTATTTGCGAAATAAAACCTGTGGGCAAAACAAAAAATCTCGAGGGGTTGTGAAGGAGTGGCTTTGGCTGCAATCGGTTGTTTTCGGCAATGTTCGACGATGTTGGAGGGCTTCGGTGAAAGGATCCGTCTGTAATCGGAATAATTCGTCTTTTTCGGCAGAGTTCGGCGAGGGGGTGTCTTCCGAGTGACTACGGCCATATTCGGTTATGGTGAAAATGCGAGAGGGCCAGGGGGGGGGGGGCTAGTATGTAGGACTCGAAAAAATTATAAGTTCTTGCGGGGGGGATGCGGGGTTGCTTTCAGAAATCTAAAAATATGATTTTTACGTCAAAACACGGAGAAAACAATCGCATTTTTGCGGGGGAGTTGTAGAAGGGCTGGAGGGGGGGGGGGAATGAACAAATGGTGGTGTTACAAAATACGTAGAAAACGAACGAACAGAAAAATATGCTATTTGCGATAGAACTCATAGCGTAGTTAATATGCCCATTCATCTTAAAAATAAGAAACAAATAGTATTTAAAGATTTAAAATTTCTGAATGTGTAGAGAATTATAAAACATATCTAACAGAATAGTTTCAATTGGATAAAATAGATGATTTTGCTAAAAACTCGAAATATGTAAACATTCCTCAACATTATATTCCAATACAACAAAGAAACAATGGGAAAAGCGACAACATTGTGGGAAACAATACAATAGGTAGATCAAATGTTATTACTCCAAAAGATCAAAAAAGCTTTTTTCTAAAATTAATGTGAAACAAAAAAAATAATTTAAAATTAAACCAAACACCTGTACTCAACTTTTTCGTAAATTCGATATATCTATGTATATATATAAGCCGATATAATACTCGGTTTTTCGAAAAGAATTATTTTTCTTACGTGTGTGTGTGTACAAAAATATTGCTCTTACACATGCATACGTATTAACTCCATACCAAGCAAGTTCAACCTCTGTTGAAATTCATAATTGGCACCTGCACTATGAAGCACGGAGTGTATGGTAAAACAATTGGAAGAAAAGGAGAAAAAAGTAGGAGAATCGTTTCGTCCTTGATCGCTAGCTAGGACACGTCAGTGTCACGAAACAAATTTTCCTTCTTATATACTCTGCGCTCCATAGTGGAGGAGCTAAGTATGAATTACAACGGAGGTTGAACTTACTTTATGGGAACGTAATAAGTATGCATGTATAGATAAAATATTCGTGCACACATACATGCGTAAAAAAAAATTCTGTTCGAAAAATCGAACATAGTATCAGTTTCTATATAAAAAAAAATGGTTGTACACCATTTAAAGATCCAGAAACATACGAAGAGAAATTATACGACTCTGTTAAAAAAATAGCAAAATGTGTTGGTCTTATTAAATATGACTTACAAATTTTCAATTTTTTTTAAGAAACAAGTGTTATTATGGTATCGAATTAATTGAGAAAACTTTTCGCATGGTTTTGACTTGCCGAACTTATACATGGTGATGATCCATGGAAAAAATATGATGTAAAATTTACGGAAGATTTTTTAGAAAATAAAATCAAGTTTTCATTTAAACAGTATTTTTGAATCAGAGAATAACTCTTGTAAAAACTTTAATCCACCTATTGCAGACAATTTGGTTTTGGATATGAAAAACAATAACAAATAGATCAAGTACAGTTAAAAAAAGTTTAATGATTTGTATCCTAAATTGAACGAGAAACAGAAGCATATTTTTAAATGTTAATTTTATTGAAATAATAAGGTTTTTGTTATTGATTGTCCAGAATTATCTAGAAAAACATTTTATGCAAAACTATAATTTATTATTTTATTCACACAAAATTGAAAATTATATCAATGGCGTGGACTGGTATTAACTTAATTGTTTTTTCAAAAGATATACAAGTAGTAGAACTTTATAATTACCATTAGATTTCAATGGTATTAAAAGTTCATTGAAATAATTTCAATTGGATAGAAAAAAATTTAAACAAGTTAATCTAATTATATGGGACGAAGCTTCCATAATACCGAAGTAAGCATTAGAAATTTGTGAGAAAACTTTAGGAGATTTATGTAATAATGACAACTCTTTTGGAGGTAAATTAATCGTTTTAGGTTGAGATTTCCGTCAAAATTGACGAGTTATTGAAAATTGTAATAGAAGCATAATAATAAACGAAAGAATAAAATCATCATATTTATGGAGATTATTTGAAATTTTTATATTAAATAGAAATATTCTATCTAAGTTTGACAATTTTTCGGAAATGTTAAATATTGGAAACGGAATAATGAAAAATTTCGATATTACAGTAAATTGGAAAACTTTAGACGTTTGCTTAAAAATATTTTAAAAAGTTAAAAATTTAAATGTAAATAGCCCGATATTAACAACTCATAGTGAATACACTATTTTTTTGAATAATAAAATTTTAAATAATACGCAAGAATATCAAGTAACGTATTACTTTATAGACTAAGCAACATCCATAGGAGTAGATAAATCTAATGATGATATTTATATTAATTTACCGATGGAAGTATTAAATAACATTCGGGAGGTCTTTCCCCGCATAAACGTAATCTAAAAATAAAAGCAATTGTTATATTTGTATGAAATTTAAGTACTAATAATGGATTTTGTAATGGTACACGATTAAAAATAATCAAATTATATGAATTTAACACTAAAGTCGTAATTATTATAGATGAAAAAATTGGAAGTAAAGTTTTTATACATTGAATAACTATTTTTTGTGTAAATAGTACTTTTTTATATCTAGATTTACAGAGAAATTAATTTCCAATAGTATAAGCATTTGCGATAACTATCAATAAATTTCAAGGTCAGACTTTTGACAAAATAGGTCTTTACTTCAAAAAGCAATCATTATTAATTATACTTAGCATTGTCCAGAAGCAAATATGCAGAAAATATATGCATACAGTCACAGTCAAATGATAACTGTATTATTGACAATATTGTTTGGGAAGAAATTTTCATTGATCATGACTAAATATTCATTCTGTTGTTTGATGTTATTATTTTTAATTATTTTTTTTTTTAAATACATTTAATTTGAATGATACTTTAAAAGTAGACTATGCCTATGTACTTAGTATTATTAAAGTGTCATAAAAAAATTCTATAAAGTAACATTTGTCATACAATGCTTAGGTTACTTTAAGCTACAATAACACAGCCAAAAAAAAAAAAAGAATCTAAATCCGAGGTCAATTTCACCCCAGCACGTCACGTTTTTGACGTTACGTCAAAAATCACTTTAAAATGCACTAAAACAACATAAAAAAAATTTCCCCGCCTCGGAGTGTGACTATGTACACTACATGTTTTCGTGGTCGCTGAATCAAAATCCGAGGGTAATTGTACTGCAGCACGTCAGGTTTTTGACATAACCTCAAAATACACTTTAAAATTCAATAATACCATATAAAATAAATTATTGCTCAACCTTGGAGTCCGATTATGCATGCTATATGTTTTCCGTAAGCCTATTTTATTAAACCAATCAACTGCATGACCTTAATGACTACAAACAGCTTTTATAGGTTTGCTTTTTTACTATTTTCATCCTCTTGCAGTTTTGTATAAAAAACAGGTCATCTTTATAGTTTACCCATGAGAGAATCAATTTGCCTCGTCCTTAACTTAAATCATCATATGTTATGGCAAATTCACTATCCGAATTGAAATCAAATAGCTATGATGCCAATGTTTGGAGACTTTTTATAGATTCATCGCATAAAAGCAGTTTTGCTTCATAACACGAACGTATATGCTCCAGTTCCAATAGCTCATTCCACCATAATGCAGCAAAAATAAGAAAACATTGACTTCCTTTTGAAAACATTTAATACAAAACTTATTAATGGAAAGTTTGCAGAGACTTAAAGATCATAACAATGTTACTTGGTCAGCAGTCAGGATTTACAAAGTACCTATGTTATCGATGTTTGTGGGACAGTCGCGATCGAGTACAGCATTATGTGAAAAAAAATGGCCAGCTAGAACATTGCACACTCCCTGCTCACATTATATCATCCGCAAATCGCTCGTAGATCCAAGCAAAATTCTCGTCCCTCACCTACACTTCAAGCTTGGACTAATGAAGCAATTTATCAAAAGTCTTGGTGAATCTAACGCCTGTTTCTTTACTCTTCATAGACGTTGTCATTATGTCTATATTTTGTATTTTTAAGGTTTACTTTCATAACGATTAATAAGGTACTATAATAATATATTTTCTTTTTCATCATTCAATGCTAATGTATTACATGAAAAAAAGGTTGTATATAATTTAAAATTACAAGGTCAAGTCTGTCATTCATCACCTAATACTATAAAAAATTCATCCAATATTAAGCCTTGTAATAGCGACTGTACATATACGACGATGTGCATGCAATTAAAGAAAAACGTAAGTTTAATCCAAATTTACTAAAAAAACACTTAGACAATTTCGAATAAAAATCCTATTTCGATAAGTTATAAATACCTGTATCAGATTACAAAATCACAAAATTTACCAGAGTACAAAATGTTTTTCTTGCGTAAAAATGGTGAACTAAATAATAGGTACGATAAACCATTAACAGCTGAATGTGGTGCAATTATTGTTTCTCAATCTGAAGTTTTTGATGACTTCTATTTATGTGTTTCTCTTAAAAATCTTCCAGATAATATGCCAACTCATACTTATTTAAATAAATTATCTAAATATGTAGATCCCATAGTTTTTCCTCTGTTATTTCCATCTGGGGATTAAGGTTGGAGTACAAATTATTTTGTAAAATCCAAAATAAAAAATTCAAACCATTTTAAGCTTGCAATATTACATTTACAGATTATCGTCTAGACCAAAAAAATTTCAATTTAATCCTTTATTAAAAGCAGGAAAATTGACATAGCAATACTTTATAAATGCTTATATTATTGTAGAAAATAATCGTATGAACTACTTAAGGAATAATAAAAAAAATTCACGTATTGAATGTTATAAAGGATTATTGGATCATGTCTTGAATAGTACATCTAACATTACACACAATTTTGAACGAAGAGAAAAGTTTAGAAACCTTTTTATATTACCTTTAACTTATATAGGTGGACCACGATGTATGCAACAGCATTATCAAGATGCAATGGCTTTTATGAGAAAATGCGGTGGACCGGGTTTGTTTATAACTGTCACGCGTAATCTAAAATGGAAAGACATTAAAGATGTATTAAAAAATTTTCCAAAGAAAACTTTACCAAATGATATACCAAATATAACAGTCAGATTGTTTTCTACCAAATTACAAAGTATTTGGGATGATATTACAAAAAATCACTTATTTAAGAAAATAATATCTTACGTTTATACTATTGAATTTAAAAAAAGAGGACAGCCACATGCGCATATATTAGTAACGTTGCATCCTGATAATAAAATAGTTACTCCTGATGGTGTTGATAATTATATTTCTGTAAAATTCCTTTAAATGATGAAATATTAAAACAATTAGTATTCAAACATCTGTTACATGGTCCTCATAATTTACATAGTCCATGTTTTAAAAAAATCAGAAAATTTGTTAAAATAATTTTCCAAAAGAGTTTCGTAAATGTACATCTATAAAAAAAAATGGCTATCCAGAATATAGAAGAAGAAACAATGTTTTAGACAAAAATATATACAAAATTAAAAATAGTAATAAAAAAACGTTTGTTGACAACTTAATGGTTGTACCGTACAATAAGTTTTTATTCGTGAAATACAAATGTCACATAAACGTTGAATACTGTGCATCTTTACAACGCATAAAATACATATACGACTATATTCATAAAGGAAATGATAGAGCATTTTGTAAAATACAAAAAGATATAAATTTCGAGAATGAGGTTTATGATAAAATTAAACAATACATTGATACACGATATTTTAGTCGAATGGAAGCGGCGTGAAGATTACAAGAATCTCCCATTTGCGGTAGTAGTCACTGTGTAGTAAATTTACCAGTACATCTTGAAAATAAACAATATATAGTTTTCGATGAAACCAAAATTCTGAATCTTTGAATAATTACAAAACACAACTTACAGAATGCTTTGAATTCAATAAATCAGATAAATTTGCTCAAAATTTAAAATACGTAAACATTCCAAAATATTATAATTTTAATAAAACTTTTAAAAAATGGAAAAAAAGAAAACGTTCCAGGAAAAATACTGCAATAGGTAGATTGAATGTTATTTCTCCGAAAGATCAAGAAAAATTTTACCTAAAGTTAATACGAAATAAAAATCATGGTAGCACATCTTTTCAAGATCTAAAAACATATCAAGGTAAAACGTATAAGCTTTTAAAAAAACTGCAATGAGCAAGAGTTCAATTGAACATGAAATACAAATTTGGAATATTTTCGAAGAAGCTAGCGTTGTAATGTTACCATATCAATATACAAAATTTTTCGCATTGTTTTTACCTTCAGAAAATATTAAAGGTAATGAAATCTGGAAAATGTTTAAAAGGAAGTTTACTGAAGACTTCGAAATAAATAAAGAAAATCAAGCTTTTTTACATTTAAATGAAATGTTTAAATTAGAAAGTAGATGTTGTAAAAATTTCAATATTCCTGTTTCAGAGAATATTATTCTAGATGTAAATACTAATAATGAGGAAATTGAATTCAGTAACAAATTATTCTATGATCTGTATGGGAAATTAAACAAAATACAAAAACGTATTTTTGAATCTGCATGTGATTGTATTAGTAACATTTTTTTCATTAATAGTCCAGGAGAATCAGGAAAAACTTTTCTGTACAAGACTTTAATTTATTATTTTGTTTCTAAAAAAATAAAAATTATATCAATGGCATGGACAGGAATTGCATCAATATTACTACCAAAAGGTATGACAAGTCATAGGACTTTTAAATTATTATTAGCATTAGATAACATTAAAAGTTCTTTTTGAAAGTATGAAATGGATAAAAAAAACTAAGAGAAGATGATTTAATTATATGGGATGAAGCTTCAATGATTCCAAAAAAAGCATTAGAAATAGTTGACAAAACTCTACAAGATTTGTGTGACAATGATAAGCCTTTTGGAAATAAATTATTAGTGTTAGGTGGAGATTTCCGTCAAATCCTGTTTGTAGTTAAAATAGTAACCGAAGTATTATAATTTTGTAAACGATTAAATCATCATATTTATGGCCTTATTTTGATATTTATAATTTACAAACAAGCATGAGATCAATAGACCAAGGACTCTTAAAATTATTATTAAATGTTGGAGATGGACAAATGTAAAAATTTTAATATTCTGGAAAATTGGATACTACTGATGTATGTTTCAAAATATTTGGAACGATATCAAGCTTAACGTTATATAGTGCCATATTAACAACTCATACTAAATATATTGATTTTATAAATAATAAAGTTTTAAATAATATGGAAGAAAATATTGTAACATACTACAGTATATATAAGGCTACTTACGAAGGTGTTGACATATCGGATGATGACATTTACATTGATTTTACAACAGAAGTTTTGAATAATATTTGAGGAGGTCTTCCACCACATAAACTAAATTTAAAAATCGGAGCAGTAATAATGTTTACCCAAAATTTAGGCATTGATGATGGACTTTGTAATGGTACAAGATTAAAAATATCGACATTATTTAAATTCAATATTGAAACAGAAATTTTAATTGGGGAAAAATTTGGAAATGAAGTTTTTATACCACGTATAACATTATTTTCTGGAAATAACTCTTCTTTACCTTTTATTTTATACAGAAAGCAACTTTCTATTGTGTTAGATTTTTCAATGATAAGTAAATAAATCTTAAGGATAAAGTTTTGATAAAATCGGTCTTTATTTTAATAAACTTTTTTTCTCTCATGGTTGATTATATGTAGCATTATCTAGATGCAAGAATCCTAATAATATTTTTATACAATTAAATTCAAGCGAGAGTAACATTGTTGAAAATATAGTTTGGGAAGAAGATTTTAAAGATAACAATTGGGCATGGTAACATTGTTAGAAACATAGTTTGGGACGAACTTTTTGAAGATAACAATAATGCATGGTAAAAAATTACAATACGATGGATAGTAAATAATAAACATAACTCAAATAAAATTTTATTCACATCACTAACGTCTTTTTAAAAAAGGTTTTCAAAATTCAAGAATAAATTTTAAAAAGTGGATGTGGCCTATTTATATTAATATCAAAACAAACTAGAATGGTGATTTCGTGCATACGGAATATATGTATGAAATTACTTTTTATGATTACAGTTTTGATGTTACTAAGAGGAATGGGGAACCACTGTAATAATTGCGCTCCTGGATGGTTACCCCAAGGTGGAGTGGAAACATCATCATGAAATTTTTTTTTATCACAAATATAGATTATTTTTATAAATCATTCTTTGTATAAAATTAGGAAATACGTACATGTATATAACGTTTTTATTTTAGATCATGTCGAATTGTTAAAAATCTACTAAATATCCATCCCCTACTAATGACAAATTGTGTAAATTTGTCTATTTTACAAAATTACTTATAAAATTTGTAAACGCAACGTTATATAAGTAGAAATATATAATACAAAAAATACATACAATGTCAACATACATGAAGTAGTAAGGGTGGGAATTGTTGAAAACGTATTAAACAAGAAATCTAATACTAACTGATAAAGTGAGAAAAGAAGACAATAAGTTGTTTTCAGATATATTAGAAGATGCTAGAGCGTTATTGTGATGGGATTCGTGTATAATCGGAATAATTTGCCTGTTTTCGGCAGTCTTCGGCAAAATATCCTATGGGTGCCTACGGACATCTTCGGGGTCTTATAAGATAATTTGAAATACTAAGTCCCTGATTCGTGTATAATCGGAATAATTCGCCTGTTTTCGGAAGTGTTCGGCAAAATGTCCTTCAGGTGCCTTCGAACATATTCAGGGTCTTACAAAAAAAAATTCTAAGTCCCTTAGGGGGCGGTGAGGAGAGTGGTTAGGGGGGGACT
>JAPYYV010000628.1:0-44989 GCA_030522625.1 Copidosoma aretas
ATATCTTCTGCAGACAAATTTGTGCTATCGCTTTCTTTTACTTTTAGAATTATTGAAATTTTATTGCAATACAGCGCGCTGTGATTATTTTCGTCGCATACAATAGCGCTGTGATTCTTTTCCTTGCATCCTACGGCACTGTGATTCTTTTCGTCGCACCCAACAGCGCTGTGATTCTTTTCGTCGCACCCAATAGCGCTGTAATTCTTTTCGTCGCCCCTAACAGCGCTGTAATTCTTTTCGTCGCATCCTATAGCGCAGTGATTCTTTTCGTTGCAGATTATAGCGCTGTGATTATTTTTGTCGCATGATATAGCGCTGTAATTCTTTTCGTGGCAGCAGTCCGTTGGGATTGTTTTCGTCAAGGCACATGTCGCTGTGATTGTCTTCCATTGAGGCATCGATATGATGTGATCTTTATTTATGTAACATACTAATCCTAATAAATTAAAAAAAAATTAATGAGTCAAAGAGTATATTCTAATATCAAAATAAACAATAACACAGCGGTACATAGCACTACATATATGACTGACTGGTTCGATAAGTGACAGGTAATGTTAGGGTTCGTACTTTAATTTAACTAGGTACGCAATACAGGAGCGTACGAGTAATAAGAACCGAGGGGGTCAGGAGCAAGCAACCCAAATTTTAATTTTGATTGTTTATTACTTTTTTAAAAAGTCTACACACTGAAAAAAGTGCTATGTTTTGATTAAGTATTCAATTTCCATTCCAACTTGCACAATAATCAATTTATCAACTAGATTTTTTGACAACAACCTTCTGAGAAATTTGCTTTTCCAACTATTTTAATTTACAGAGATTTTAAAAAGTTCAAAGCCTAACGCATTTTTCTGTTGAAGTATAGAATCTGCGACATTATCCCTAATTACATCTCTTTTAATAGAGAAAATGTATCTTATATTTAATTGTATAGTCATTCTCAAGATACTAGATGAGAAAATATTTTTGATAGGCTTTAATACAGATTGTTGAAAATAAAAATTTCAGATATATAAGTAATTCCACCAAACTTTTAACATTCGTGTTACTGATCAACTTATACAATGTCAATGGACAAAATGATCATTAATAAGTATAAAAATTAAAAAGTATTATGTTACAGATATTTAACGCTTATTTTTGAGCAAAAGTGACTTGAGACTTATTAGTATTGGGTTCTAAAGTGTACCGATTCAGCGACTATTCAAGTGTTACTAGGTGCTAGTCTTTTTCTTTCTGCTTCAATAAAAAAAAAGCTATCTCTAGAATTTTATAAAAATCATAGGGGTGTGTCATTTTAAATCGTAAATTTAGAAAATTTTATTATTTATAAGTGTTACCGAGTTTTTTTTAATTTACTTATTAACGATATTTTCGGAATAAAAAAAAAGCTATCAAATTTCTTCAATTTTCTAAAGCGATAAATGTTTTTCAAGGTTCAAAAAATAAGATATTTATTTGTTTGTAGGCGTGCCACCAAAAATTAAGCATGTCTATTAATTTTAAAATCGTTCTCGAGCGCGTAACTCATACTAAAAATCATTTAATTTGAGAGGCACAATCTTAATTTACGTGCAAAGTAACTTTTTTTTGGCGTAAACAACTTCTTACACTCTTAGGAAAATAATATAAAAAGTTTTCAACAAGAAATTGAGTTAAACAAAAAATATATAAATCTCAAAATCCTTAAAAAATTTACAGATTTTATCATTTTTAGCAATAACTGAAATGGCTAAAGCTCCGAAGGGTAACGAGATAGAAAGCTTTCTTTGAGCTTAAATTGACGCTTGAATCAAACCCCTTCAAATCGTGTTTTGATTTTTTTCGATTAGTGCGTTTGTTTCAAAGTTACAGTCCATCAAATATTGAGAAATCACAGGATTACGAAATGTGTGATATTTAATTAGTGTTATTTAGTAATTTCATTAATTTTTCACGCAAAAATAAAGCATCTTACGGAAAATCGTATAATCTCATTTTATGCTTTAAATAAGCCATATAATACGGTAGTAATTGTTTGATGACAAAAATGTAAAATTTTTATATTATTGTTAATAATTTTTTAATAATAAGAGGATATTTTTAAATAGAAGTAGCGTGGAAATTTTTCTAATATTGAAAGCGCACAGAAATTAGCAAAATGATTTCAATTAGAGTGCCTTAGAATTACCTTTTTTTTTTTTGAAAATCGAAATGTTAAAAGTTCGGTGGAATTACTAATATGCGTACATGCACAAAGCTATTAAAAAAGATCAAAATATGACATCAAAAGGTTAAAAATATCTTTGGTGCAATAATGTTGTGCATAATTATTAACTTTGTTGATAACATGACTGACATTGTCAACAGAAGCCATAAGAAGTATATTGATGAAAAACATTTTAATCTTTTTAATATTAGATTCAAAAAAGAACCGAGAAAAAAAGCGCGTAGCACAAACATCATTTCTACCACATGGTTCTCGTCTGTTTGTGAAAATGGTTCAGTAAAAGTCCATGAATATGCTTATCCAAAAAGAAATATAGTTTTAGGAAATAACACACCAATGTTTGAAATTTCAAAATATATAAACTAGTCTTTAAACATTGTTCAAAACCTAATTTACATTTATAAAATTATTTTACCACTAAAATGAGCTTTACAGGACACTTTATTTCTGACTGATCGCAGTATGGTCTAGCCAGCGTTGCCTAGCCTACTTTTTCCCAGCGAATACTAATAGCGCCCAGCGAGCACATAGGCTGGTCACGTCCACGTTTTCCCTGCAAAAACATGATTTTTCTCTCCGTGTAACACACAATTCCGTTCAACTCTTGTTCAACAGTTCAAAAACGTCATGATAGTTTTTTTATACATAAAATAGATTTCGAATTTAAAAAAGTGTTTGGACAATATAACATAAAAATAGTAAATTCTATTTAAAATGAATTCAAGTTTGTTATTCTTAGATAGGACTCGCTGGATAATCAAAAGAAGACCTGTTGTGTATTTGTTATTTTGCTTTAATTACGGTTACACATACACAGAATGGACAAAGCAAAAGGTAAAAGTGCGTGTGTATCAACTTAGTTGTGATTGCAATGTGAGCAATCCGAATTTAGATACATCCTAACATTGTAAATTTGCTTCACATAAATGTAATTTCGACGATATTAAAATATTAGACATGGAAACAGACAACATGAAGAGACCAATATGAAAAATGCTTAATATACACTATTTTACCCCTAACATTGATAAAATTAAAGATACTGAAAATTTGCAGAGCTATATAAATATTCTAGACTATTTAAAAAAGTAATAAACAATCGAAATCAAAATTCAGGTTGCTTGCTCTTAACCCCCTCGGTTTTTATGGGTAGTATGCTCCTGTATTGTGTACCTGGTTATTTTATTTACGAACTCTAACCTCAACTGTCACCTATCGGACTAGTCTGTCATGTATATAGTTCTATGTAGCGCTGTGATGTTGTATTTTGATTTTAAATTATACTCTGCGACTTAATAAATTATTATAAATTTAATGTAAATCATTATTGAAATGTAAGTTTATCAAGTTTATCACTTATTTTAAGTATCGATCTACAATTATCTTATTTTTGTTAAGTTGTTAGATACTAAGTAATCTTTTCAGCCTTAATAAGGCTCACCAGTATCTCTGCATGTGAGCCAAACGTTAAATAAGTATTAATTGAAACAAAGTGGATTGCATAGGACCATTAGAGAAGCGCATTTTTTAATATACATCTCGCCATTGTCTGATTCAAGTTTTATATTACTATTATTAATTATTGTTGTTATTATCTGTATATTTATTTAATGGTCTCATTATATCACACTAAAACTTGTACAAGTGAGCATGAGCTTTTCTCCTATAGCGTGCGGAACATCAGCTATCATCTCAGAGACGAATCACACTGATTGTGAACGATTGGCTGAATGCAGTCTTACTTGCAAAGGGCATAAGCAATCTTGAGGTGGCTGCTCTAGTTTTTTGCCGTAAGTTTTCCGCAGATTGAAAAAGAAACACGTTAATATCCTGGCTTATTTGAGGCAAGCCTCCGGTACAATACAAGAAGATAGGATCTTTGGGTGACCACCGAGAGCCAACACAAACGCTCGTAAAGTGGTGTTAGCCCTGTGACACGCCCACTCCAAAAATGAAGTGCACAACCGTTTTACGTAAGCGCTGAAATTTTTCGCTAATATACTTCGACAGATCAAGATACACCAGTGCAGCATAGTTAAAATGGGGCATAAAAAGTGCGACAGCGAGCATTTTCTTCGTCTCCCATGACAGCGAACTGCCCTTACATCTTAGCCTATGGACAACCCCATGAACCGCGGAAAATACTCGCGAAATTCGCGAGTTCCAGGCAAGCTTTTTGCTGGATATTACTCCTAGATTCTTCACCGAGATATCGAGTGGCACCAGTTCACCATGAATCATTATCGAAGGCCCTGATATTTATTCATGTGCATATGGTACTGTACAGTTGCAAAGAGCATCGCCTTTTTCTTTTCATGGTTTATTTTGAGAACGTGCTCATTTGCCCATCGCGAGATCGCATCCACATCTTCATTTTCTCTCTCGATCGCCATGGACAATTTTGCTGGGTCACATTGTAGGTATATTTGAAGATCATCAGCAAATAACATAACCCTACAGTGACGCAAGCACGAGAGGATGGAATTTATAAAATTTAGAAACAAAACTGGACCCGGCGATGACCCCTGGGGTGACCCTGACGTCAACGGCCGAGGGCTTGTCAGTGTCCCATCTAGACAAAGTATACTTTAAAAGCAGTTTGTCAAATATGAGTACATAATCCTGACCAAGCTCTCCGCAAAACCAAAAGTTCTTAAGATTTGTAGAAGTTTACAATGATTTATAGTGTCGATGGCTTTTTCAAAATCAAAGTAAACTATTAGTGACAATAAGTTTTGGTCCTTTTCTCATCGGAGATCGTCAGAGATACGCAGGAGGGTCGTTTGAGTATTAAAATTACGTCAAAAGCCTGACTGGAATGGCAAAAGCAGTAAATTATCTTCTAAGTTAGTTTAAATTTGTTTTGTAATTAGAGTATTAAATAATTTTGCAAAGTGGGGCAAGCTTGCTGTTTGTCTAGTTTCTGATGGTCCAGTAGGGTGATGAACCTTGGAAAGCAGAATGACGGTAGATTATTTCCATAATGTAGGATATGTGTCTAAGGCTATATATCAGTAGGCGAGCAGGCAGGATGCATTGATGTTATCGTAGAATATTACTCAGCTAATGATTCCGCTGTAAGGTCTAGCAGTGGTGAACGTATCTTGCCGACCACTAACCCGGGACAGCGGAGCAGACGCTGAGAGGCAGGGGGATCCACAGTCCTGGATAGATATTTCTGCAAAAAATCATCACGAGCCCGTTTTATGTCCTGCTTCAGCGTCTTTTGAGCCCTCCTGTATTCAGCCAACATCACTGTGTCTCGGTTTCTACTTGCTTCTTTGTACAGCTGGTCTCAATGTCTACAACGGGCCTTTAGATCGACCAAGAACTACGGTGCTGGCAACCTACGTAATTGACAGTTGCTATACGGTGCACGAATGTCTAGCAGTGTTTTAGCCACGTCCCTAAAAGCATGCAACGTAGAATTAACGCCATCGCAGAACAGCAAATCGTTTGAGAAGGTGGCTAGTACAAATATACGAAAGTCACGGGAGCGTAAGATCGTACACGAGGGCCCCGAAACTGAAATTTGTAATCAACCAATAAGTGGTCATGGCCATTTATAAAGGTTGTCTCAGACTTTGTTGGGAAAATAATTTTTTCAGAAGATTTAACAATATTGTGATCAATCCATGTGTGTGAATCATCCTTGTGATGCGTTGCCTTGAATAGGACCAAGTTCCAGGAATATTAAAAAAAAAGGGGATCAAGGTGTATCGAGTAGTAGTCTTTTATTAACATGTCAGAATTTAAATCAGCAGCAATAACAATATTTGTATAGTAATGGGCGCACCTATTTATTGTTTCACAAAAGTTTGATATTACATCGCCCTTTAGGCTTCGGTACACACTTGCAAGGAGTGATATTTAACCAACGCCAGAACACAACCGAAATATCAAATATTTCGTTTCGTTTATATGCGTTATGCTTGAAAAATCCAGCACTTTACTTTTAATTTCGGTTCTAACATAGCAAGCATCACCGCACCTATGCACATACTCTCGTTGTCTCGTCACAGACTCTAAGCCGCGATGGCTCCTAATAACCTGATGAGCTAGAATCTCAAAAAGTAAGTAATTTCGTCTCGGAGTAAGCCAAGTCACAGAAATTGAAAAAACATCGACATCAAATTTATGTACAAACGACTTCATATCGCCCACATGACCACCGACAGAGTTTCCGTTTATTTGCGCTGTACGCATGGAACTCTTCGACATAAATATTTGCTACATGTGACCAGACACACTTGTATCCCTTTTTTGTCGCCTCATCTTTTGTTAGTAAAGACAACTTATAGACGGGTTTCGACATTATACCATATAATTTATTATCCAGAGCATTGCCCTCGTCACGAAATAGCATATTGAACTTAAGCTCTCCAAACGAACGTTTGACGTGCATCACAAAATCATGTGTTGCCTTTGATTAAAAAGATACTTTAAACAACTTGAATTTTGACAAATTACGGAGATCATTTCTTTTACGCTTTTTTTCCGCGGTTTTTGTTTTTGGCAATTCAATCATGTGCCTCTCCAGAATGTCCTCACAGAGGTATTGAATTTCAAGTACTGTTAAAAGAGTGCGAGCTATCTCCGAGAGTAAGCGACTTGAATTCAGGGGTATTCCTATAACCTTTAGCTCAGCTGAAGCTGCAGCGCTCTTTATTTTCTTTAAGCTCTTTATCTCTGCACGCAAAGCAAAGTTTTCCAGCACTAAATCATCTAAACGTTTTTCTTTATTGGAAGTCTTATTCGTAATATTCTTTGATCGAGAATCGATTGAATCAAAATAAGTAGCATTTTTTGATATTAGTCCATTGATAGATTTCATGAGCGCTAGAAAACGCTGGCTCTTATTAAACCCCTCCGATCCTGATGGCATACCCGGCACAGTCTCATCGCCAGGGACTTTGGCAGTGCCATCCCCATCAGTGCCCTCAAACAGGTTCGCCATGGAAAACAAATTTGTGCTAGTGCTATCAGAAATTAACCCCTCAGTCGCTGAACTTGACTCTTCGTGCGCTGTAGGCCTCCGATGTATCCTACTTTTTTCCGTTGATTAGTAGCGGCAAACATAAGCACAATAGTCGATATCACACTTCAAAAGTTAGTAAGCTGTAATACAGCCCGGGTGATGTGAAGACCGGCAAGCAGAGCAGCTCAAAACAGTCTCCACTACGGGGCGAGAGCACATCGTACACTTACTTGTGTAGGTTTGTGGTGCAAGCAGTGAAGCTGACGCATACAAACAGCCACCTAGTTTTAAGAATGATGTTCTGTCTGAAGCAATTAAAGGCTGGCATTTACACAGTAAAACATTTTATGGTGAACATAAATAACAGAATGCAGCACGCTTAAAAACTAGATGCCAATATGTGGAATCATGACAATGTGTAAAGTTCAGGCAGTATCCAAAAAATATAGTTAGTCTTAAAACGATTTACTGGAAGTTGCGTAGGCACAACTTAAAGACGAATTGAAGTAAAAGTAGTATATAAGAATTAAATTAAAGTCTTTCATTTCTCTCTGTGCAGTCAACGTGAGAGAAAACAAGAGCGCAAGAGTATTTCTGTTCTCCAGCGGTGACATCAGCATTGGATATCATTATCGTCCGCTGCAGCGCCTACAGCTATTAGCTCACGCAGCTAACCATCCGTGCCATCACGCGCCCAGTAGCTCCTGTGCACAGGGGGACAGAAGAAATTTTTTTTGTTCAAACGAACTTTCCACTTTCAATTCTTATCCTATCACAATTATTTATTTCTTTTTATTTTCTCCATTAAATTTTTCATCGATCTGTTAAGCCAGATTTCCTATTTAGAATCTTATTATTTTATAATTTTTAGTGTACTCTCAAAAAAATATTTTTAGTATATTTATGTACCATACTGATAGAAATACAATAGGATATGGAGAAGTTTTTGTGCACAAAGGTTTCCAAGGTCGCTGATTAAAAATTCACGATCTAATATGAGATTCAATATGGCGGATTAAAAATGACAGACAGGCTTTTATTTTAAATCATCGAATTTCGTAGGTAATTGTAAGTTTGAAGTTTCTTGGATCACAAATGGAAAATTGTATATAAAATGCAAAAAAATTCGTAACGGTAGATCAAATATGGCTAGCAAAATTATTGTGAAACTAAAAAAATATGATAAAAAAATGCTTTGGTTATATCGAGGTCACTCATTACCAATAAACTATCAGAAAATTGTAATTGTCGAATTTTCCGGATGTATATTGATGTTTCACTTAAAACCTCAGCTTACTGGTATTTTTTGCATGACCTTCAACAAAAATTCACTCCTAGTAATCCTAAGCATGACATTAATTTTTATTATGATGGATCACACAAAAATTTGAGTATATATGAGTTTGAAGTCCCTGATTACATATTTTTATCTGATATGAGATTCAAAGTGGCAGATCTAGTGTGGTGGCAAAAAAAGTTTTTAGAATAACCAAATTCTGTAAATACTGAAGAGAGGGGGATTTTAAAATCATACATAACAAATTCGCATCTAAATAAACAAAATTTGAGTTGTTAATCCAATATGGCGGTAAGGATTTATGTTTAAATTTAAAAAAATTTTGTATGATTAAGTATGTTAGGATTATTAAAGCAAAAAAACATAAATGTATGAACACGTTGTGACAATTAAAAAAAAAATTGAAATTTAAATATCGGTAAACCTTTTTTAAAAATGATTATAATAAACCAAGTACTAAGCTAAATCGGTATTATTTGTCGGATTAGGGTAAGTTTATTAAGTTGAGCCTAATAATTCATAGTATTCTAATTTGTCCAGTCAAAGAAAGCAATCTAAATTAACATATAGATTTTTATATGAATTTTTCATATTTTAATCTGTTTTACATTTCTGCATGAGATTTTTGTATTTAAATACCTATTGTGTTATATTTATGAGATTGTGACTAACTACAAATATATTGAACTTTATAAGTAGTATCACCCATATGACAACACCTAAACGCAAAGGCCTAAAAATTTCATCTGGTTCTTAAATAGATGTTGAATTATTTTTAATTTTTATTTGTAGTTGAAATTGAGAAAGGTCCTCCTGTCTTGGTTTTGCTGTACTAATTGTAATACTTGAAAATAAAGATTTTTTTATATCATTACACTCATCTTTAAAAATTATATAGATGTTGATGTATTATTTTTGATTACAATTAAAAAATAATTTTAACATGCGAAATCTATATGAAAAACTCATATCCGAGCCTATATTGACTTATTTGACAGGAAATCTTGCATGAATTTTCTTTTACATTCAGTCAATTGTTACTCTCACCGGTTGAGTTACAAATTTAATTTACGGATCACAGCCCTTAGTAATTAAAAATAATGAGTCTGCCGCTATTATTGTTATGCATTGATTAGTACTTTTAAGTATGTATGCATTACTATTACATATAGTTTATATCGTCATATTTTCTAAGCAATTGTTGTTTTGTTTTTAGTAGCAGAGTTATACATCAGCAGTATGTCTTAACATATTATAATTGGAATTTTAATTATATAATCTTTTAGTATTTGTTTTTGGTTAATAATTACAACTTTTCAAAAAATAACGATGAAGCACTAACCATGTGGGATTGGTGCCATAACATTTTCTCAGTCAGAACATTCGTGATAAGTAGCCTCAATCAATGTTAATGAGTTTCATAGATTAAATAAATTTGGACATTACTCTTTACTGCCATGTTGGAGCCATAATTCGATTTTTTTTTAATTTATTAGTGAATCTGCTATGTGTGACCTTGAGAACCCCCGCCTCTTGTTTTTGACAAAATCTCGTTATTTTTTAAACTTTTTTAGCCACCAAACTAAATTCACCATCTTAAATCTCATATCGCACAGCAATATGTAATCAGGGACCTTAACAACTCATTGATACACAGTTTTTTGTGTGATTCATCGTTATAAAATCAAAGTAATACATAGGTTTACTAGTAGTGTATTTCTTTTTTAAGTTGTATGAAAAATAACAGTAAACTATAGTGTCAAGTTAAACATCAGTATACTTGCGTACTCTACCATTATCTTGTTCTGATAGTTCGTTCGTAATTACTGACCTCGATAAAACTGAGATAATTTTCTACATTCTATTTTTTAAGTTGTACAAAAGTTTGGCTTGCCATATCAGATCCACATTGAAGAATTTTTTTTTATTTCAATTACAACGTCTCAACTGTGGTCCAGGAAACTTTATCTTACAATTTTTCACGGAATTCAGTATTTTTTGAGAACAAATTAGTCGCTATTATGAATTCACCATATCAAATCTCATATTTGACCGCAAATTCGTAATCAGCCACCTAGAATACCTTGATCCACAAGAACTACTCCGCATTCCATCGTATTTCTATCAGTATGGTACGTACGTATATTAATGATGTGATTTTTTGAGGTTATACTGATAATTATAAGAACAGGAGGTCCTGAATACAAAACAGGCTCTACAGATCGATGGAAAATTCGCTGACGTAAATATATTTTTAAAAAAACGGTGATTTAATGAGAATTGACTTTGGAAAGTGCGTTAAAACAAAAAACTCACTATTTTTTTACTGTGCTGCGTCCCCGAGGTCATCGCTGAGATCATCTGCCAGCTAACGAGCTCTACAAGGTGTCAAGTAGCATGCCAACATGAGAGAGCGTGTGTGAGTGGTCGATGAGTCACCGTGTTTGCTAAGTCCTGAGACATGGCTAGGTCGAAAATATGGTAACGTGGTACATAGTGCGAGTTAGGAAGATGACATGTGTGAGCAAGACAGAGAGAGAGAGAGAGAGAGAGCGAAAGAGCCCCGCCGATCACGAGAAAGCGTTGTCGAGGAAGTAGGGTGTGTGTGCAAAAATGAGAAAATCGAATTTAATGGAATTAAAGTTTATTATGATTATGAGCCTAAGACCCTTTACAACCAGCGCATGAATTAAAAAAATACAGTATATGTCATATAAAAATATTTGTACAATGTCAGTCATATTTACGTGTTAGATTTAACAGCTGCGTTAAAGGACGCTTACGCTTATAAAATTAGTTTGATCATATGTTCTCGATTGTATAACGCACATAAAGTACGTTTTGGTTTGTTGCTAAAGTAAAAATTATCGTACATATTCAGTAAAAACGTAGAGTTGAATTATTAAAGTACACATTGCAAATCAAAACTTAGTGTCATAAGGCGCATATCACAGATACAATTAAGACGAGCTTTAAAACTACAAATTGCATCGTCAAATTTGGAAGAGCTACGGAGAATCTACTCCCGTAGACTTGGCCCAAAGGGCTGCCACTCATACATCAGGCACAGCTCGTCCAAAAAAGCATTCCACATTCGGGTTCTACAAATACTAAACGAGTCTAGTGCAGTATCTAAACGCCCGTGTGATCAGTCGCTTTCTTTAGCCGCTCTCAAGTCTCACCACATAGAAAATATGGCAGGCCTCTTATCTAAGGCCAGCCACTTCAAGTTAGACCATTCAAAATGTATCCAGAAAGCCCGAGAAATGGTAAACTGGTTGTAAAAATGACGTAAAGGTGTACATGTGTTGTGGTACCTGCGTTAATTCTACGCCAGACCATCCGGTCAGGCTAAACAACCGCCATTTCACAAACCCCGACTTCTGAATAAATAAAATCGTAACATTTTTCTTTATTTCTGCTGTATCAGTAATGGAGATACCAGGACCTCCCCGGTTACCACATCAAGTCTCACATCCTGCTCTCGCTTCTTCAGGGTCAGGGGAGAGGGGGCGGACTCCTCTTACCGGAGGCTATCAAGACGTATTAGTGTTAGTATATGTGTATGTAAGTGACAAAGTTATATCTTTGTAAATGGATGACTCAAAAGTACTGCAGGACAGGATGGTCAGTATGACGTTAGTTTATAAGCCCCCTCACCCGACCTAGGCCGCACGCAGCGTGGGCTTCGTTAAGGTGACGCTTATCATGGAGGAGAAGTAGTAGTGGTAGTATCAGTGGTGATAGTAGTCGTAGTATAGTAGTAGTACTAGTTATAGAAGAAGTAGTGGTAGTAGTCGTAATGTTAGTAGTATTAGAAGTAATAGTAGTAGTAGCAGGTGTTATAGTAGTAGTACTAGTAGTAGTAGTAGTAGTAGTAGTAGTAGTAGTAGTGGTAGTTGTAGTAGTAGTAGTTTTGATAGTAGTAGAGGTCTTGTTATTGTTTTGTAGAGGGAAAGAGAATGCATTGATGCACTTGGGAAGGCCAGCAGTAATGTTGGGCTTCATGGTTTTGGTCCACCCGGAAACCGTGTAAGCTTACTTCAGAGTGCAGCTACGAGGAAGGATATGGTGCCTCAAAGAATCATCGAGCAAGCTTGCCCATTTGTGAAGATTCCACGCCTAACAGATCCTTAAAGTGACCCTTGATCCCTAAGGGTGGACACCAAAATATAGTTGTTTCCTGGCTAATGATTTGCAAAGGTCATTCGTGTTATTAGGTTTTTATTGTTGATAAGCCTGTGGACTTAGCACATCATTGTTGTGCACATTTTTTTGGTTTCATGGTTTACCTACCCATTGTCCCGTACACTTTGCACCATCTCGATGGCATTTCCCTATTTACGTTTCTACCTGAAGGATCATTAAGGCAAGACCATCAACAGCTCTTTTTGCGTTACTATTTTGGAGGATAGCGTTGACGATGGTTTCAGGCGTCAACAGCCCATCGAGGCCATGCTAAAGGTCTTCTCTTTTACTACTACCTACCGCGAAAAATAGTAGTTTTTGTACGAGATTGGAAATGCTTTAGTTTGCATACCGAGAGGTTTACGACACGAGTTGTGAGCGACAGACTTAACAAGATTCGTAAATAAGACTTTACGATCAAGTTACAAATGGTACTTTCCCTACTGAGGGTGTACTAGGGGTTCAAAATGGCTCGAGGTAGAAATAAAAAAGTTTTTTTGGGTGTATCATTCACCGTAGGAAAGTATTTGTATTTGATTTTTGCCCTTCCTATTGTGCTGTAAGGATATTCATTGAAAAACCTATAATCAGACAGAAGCTGGGTATGGTAGAACTGTTGCTACGTTCTACAGTGAATTATTTTGAATTTTTTCTTAAAACCTTATATCTGAAGAACGGAATAAGATAGACTTATGATTATTTTAAGTAAGGAATTAATTCCTTAGAGTTCATACATAACCTTGATATCAGTGTTAATGTTAAGTACTTGATTAGTAATGCAATATCTTTTGATCGGAAGAAGATACAATTATACATTTTTTCTATTTCATAGGTTACGTAATAGCGATTTAGTTACAATTATAGCTTTTCTAAAAACCTTACCCATCCTTTAATTTGAAGAAAACTTTGCAATTTTTGAACAAATAAGTATAACTACTAGTTATACGTGTCATATTTATTCTAAAACTCACTGTGTATGTTTTATTAGTTTTTTTTACAATAAAATAAATTTACCGCAAGATTTTTTTTGATTTCACTATTCTTATACACAACCTTTAAGTCCATATTTTGGCTAAATGTTGAGCAGAAGTGATTAAATAATAATAGAAATAGAAGCTAAGAGTTTATTTCATTTCTTTACACTGACGTATGGTCAAACGATATTGTCATTTTTATGCATGAATGTAGAGAAATCGATAAAACTTTGCTTTGTATGTATTATGATGAAAAAGAAACTATGAAATCTTCTAAAGTGTCATTTAAAGCGAGTTGTACCAAAGCACTTTACTCTAAAGATAGCTGTCCAGGACCCTTCTTAGGTACTTCAGTACACTTTTTTCTCGCAAAACCGCTTTGATGTTGAATCATCTTGTCAAGTCAAAGGCATATTTCACGTTAAGCGTGACCAGGACACAGGCATTCCTTATCTTGTGTGAAGCGTGCTAGGCCCGCTTTACGACCCCTGGGTGAGTGCGCGGCATGTCAATCGCTCCACCCTAAATTCGTATTGGTTGTCGACAAGGCTGTCCACCCTACGTAAACTCCCTTGGAGCATTCTCTTTAATATCGTCCCGGCGCGGGGGTTGTCCAGCACACACAGGGGTCAAAATAACGACGTGATCTCAGGTGGACACTGGCCCTTATCTAGTAGGACAAGACAGATTAAGCCTTCTTTTTATCAGGCGTTAAACATGTCTAAGAGGCCGTATGGCTTTACAGCTGCTACTATTCTAAGGACTGTATTAGGCACTGACTTTGAGTCTGGGGTCTTGCGTCGTGGCAGGGCTGATGAAACTACCGACAACTCCATCTGCGTAAACAGAAGGCTGTCGACGATTTTGGCTGCGTCTGCCTATTCCTCCTGCGAGTGTGTTGCAAAAGAAAGCCGACCACGTCCTGCATAAACTTTGGTTCCATCAGTCCTATCAATACCAAGCTGCTGAATATTGTTGTAACTGTTTGGTTACCCAGGCTACAGGAATCCCTGTTAATCTTAGGGTTGAGCTCAAAATATCCCCGAGTCTGGCTGCTGTCGATTGCCTGCATCCATGTTTTTTTTGCATCTTTGTCAAGTACCATCTCCTTCTTTGCGTCGACCCACCGCTGACAGCACTGGGATCTGTGACGGCGTCAATGTCACTTCCTCCGCAAGTCAGCGATCACCTCGGTCCGGCAGTAGTCTTTGATGCTCTGCATGGTATGTCTTACCAGGGCGGCTACCGAAGTGGGAGTGCACGAACGCACGCACGCACGCACGCAGCGCTAGCACACGCCTTATACCTATGTATGTATGTATGTATATGTAGATATGCTTCGTGTGCTGCGCTGCGTGCGTGCATTAGTGCACTCCCACTTCGGTAGCCGCCCAGCTGCACGGCCTTCGCTGGCCCCCGTGATCTTGTGGTCAGCGTAAGGAGTGCACCTTTTAGAACTTTCCGCAGTGATTTTTTATAAAGTCACGCTATGTTCTACCCAGTAGTATGGACACGGAGTACTTTACGCGATATAACACCATGAATTTGATCCAGTTTAAATATAATAAACTGATGGCTGCTCGCTGAGTAAACCCCTAAGACCCCCTAGTCAGAGACCCGTGCTGCCATGCTTAGCGTTGCGAGTGTCACACCGACAATCAACCTCCTAGTACCGGCGTGTCTGAACGTCAGTTTATTACCAGAGTTTAAAACAGTCAGGTCAAAGCCTGCAGCGATCTCCAACACCATTCACCCTGTGGACTAGGTTTGCATCTCATCTCAAGCGGTGGCCTTAGAGTTGTGATCGCTGGCTAGTACTCCGTCTTTTAACTTCTCAAAGACCCGAACGGCATCCTATATGGCATAGATCTGCTCGCGGAAAACACCGATCAGTACGTTGGAGGAGATGTAGCAACTTACGTTGGTAACACAATGCTCCTGATCCACATAAAGCCGTCCCGGCACTAGAGTAGGATATCAGGAACTTGTCTTTGTTGCAGACCCCGATGGCCACCGTACTTATACGGTCAACCCCCCCCCCCCCTTCGTCCACGTGTAGTACTGATCAGTATTCATGAGCAGATTCACAGCACGGCCATCAAGGCGAAATTCGGCAACAATTCGGCATAGGTAACATATCAATTTATTATGCAGCAGTCCCTGGTCTGATGATCCTTTTGGCGCACCTCAACACGCGCTGGCCCTGTCGGTGCCTTTATAATTTTAAATTTCAAGCACCTCAAGCAGTGCTAGGCTTTTTTTTCGCTGGGCTGATCCTGCAATTGATCCAGCCTATCTTGCTGCGGGTCGTTTTGGCTAGGACCGCGGCTGCCGACACACAGTACGCTAAAGAGCCTAAATTTTTTTCAAAATGAAGTAGCTTCGGACCGAAAACGCCGATTCTAACGATTTTTTTGTATTTTCTAGGTTTATAATATCATATACATGGAAAATTTATTCAAAATCGTGGAACGGCACCAGAGGGTCAGTAAAAACCCCCCAATCTGCCCCAAAATAAAAAAAAAATATTTTTGTGCAAAACTTTTACAATTTTAACCAAACAGAAGAGAACTTTTTTTTCTCGTTTTGAAGACACTATAACGCAAAAATTTTGTCGAAAGTTAACGGTTCAAGATAGCGGCAGCAATAAGGCAGCTGGGACGTACGAAAATACCCATGTCCTTCGTCATTTCTGTACAATTCAGATTCTATCCTTTAGAATCTTTTCGAAAAGACGATCAAATTAGTAGTCATGATACGTAAAATACTTTATGGTGTATGATACTTTAAAAGATCCAAGTGGCGGTGAATAATAAATAGCGGATCACTAATTTTCTCATAATCCGGTTAATATAGGTTTCAGAAAAGATATTTTGAGAAGTAAAATGTAGTAAAAAGTTTTATAATTAAAATTAAAAAATGGTGGCCAATACAAAAGGGCAGATTATAGATATTTCATTAACCTCCTTAATGTGGGTATCAAATAAAAAAGTATACCGATTTGATTATAGTAAGCTGTGCAACATCACTAAAAATACAAAATTGTGACCATCGCAAAATAGTGTTCTACCTTTTTTTTCTACTATTCTCGCACATGTATCAAATAATGAGGCTAGATTTCTAAAAGATTGATAGTTGTTTAAAGTTTATTACCTTTTAAAATTGCAGCAACCTTAAAATAATTTCAAAGCTTCATCAAGGCTGACTATTAAGTAAAAAAGTACAATAGTCGACAGAAACATCGTATGCAAACAATCTAAACATTTTTTAATTTAAAGAATACCCTCTCTATTTTTACTCAGACATCTTTATGTGGTGATATGGAAAAGCTGATAGTACTTTTCTATTTCAATAGTTATAATTATATACTTATGTCGAAACAAAATATTAAGTTAGATGTGTACAACTAAAGTTTATAGTAGTATGATTGATCGTATGCAAGCAAATTAACACAAGAGATCAGTTCAAGAGCTGAGATATATTTTCTAAAGCGTACAATTGATAAAGCTACAGTTGAATTAATTAGTACCTTAAAAATTAATTAGTATCTTATATCCTTAAAAAATTGGCAGTTATTAATTGCACAAAAATATCTCTCGTAAAGTGTTATTTTGGTAAAAAAATTTCATGACGCATTTTATTTATTCTACGTCTCTAGAACCACATAATTCTAACATGATTCAGGTATGTGCTCTCAAAACACACCAAAGTGGATATTATTTTTTTTAATTATCTTATTCTAATCTTCAATAAAGATGGCCTATATTATTCAAATAACGCATTATTATTAAATCATGGGTCTTGTACAGACAATCAATCAATATATATCGGATCAATTATTATGTATAGCTATGCTTCGAAGAACTATTACTTTAAAAGATAATGCTTTCGACACTAGTATAGTTTTATTTGTCAGCACCAACACCGCTACATTTACCGGAACTTGTATCTTTATTTGAGCTGTTACATACGCTACATTCATATCTGTGGTATGCGTTTTACGTTAAACTATTGTTGTCTAACGAATTGATGTAGCTGTGACGGTTAAAAGACTCATCAAGCAGTCAAATTTTTGGATCTGAATACAGGGCCATATTGCACGAAGCATTTGTCCACTAATCATGTAATTATAGATTTTTGAACAGAAGTAGTATTGTGCGAGAAGACATTCATAAATCTATCTGAAGCTAAAACATTTCTGTACCAACTAAATTTGCATCTCCCCTCCGCTCTTCTACAAATAAGAAAATCCTGAAAGGGAGCTTACCCTTATCATTATATTTAACCGAAAATTGTCATCGAATATGGAAACCATTAAAAACCGATAAGAGAAGATCGGCTTTATTTTCATCGACAAACAAAATTACGTCGTCAACGTACTTTCTGTTATAAATAATGTCTGAACCAATCAGTTCTAATGCTGTCGATTTCAACTGATCCAATACCACTTCGGCGAAAGAAAGATTGCAGCGAAAGGATGCAGCGCATTTCTAGCGATGTAGGGGTGAGTTTTTTATGTTCTTTCATTCCACACATGACAGTTGGCATCGTGCCTATTGTAAATCTATGATATTCATGTATTTACAGTATCTGACGAGGTCTTTTTATATGACGAGATGTCAAACCGTGTCAATCACATAAATAAATTATGTAGAAGATGACTCTTACGACGATTGGGCAAGTTATTTATTAGGAATAAAGACTTCGATGACTGTGCTCTCAATTCCAACAATTTATTGTAAATACAATATTTTGCAACTCTTCAGCCGCAGTTTAGAGGCCCTTATAAAATATTACCTATCAAAATAAAGTTTCTTAGTGTTTTAATACAACATTGTGAATTTACAATTATGGATTTTAATATTTATAACACTTACCTAATTGAATATTCTACAAACAGATTACATTTAATAAATAAATAATCTACAGTAGTTAATCCATTGTCAATTGTAGTCATTCTAGAATGTAGCCGTATACTGTTATGAGTATATCTACGTATATAAACTGAATGTTTCTGTTTACAATTACGTCACTAAAATCAAGAGCTACTTATTGAGAATACACTGTGGGCTCAACACATATTATCAATTATACACTGGAAGGAGGTATGAGGCAGCAGAAACAAGAGAAGACAAACATAAAAAGGTATAATACAAAACAAACAAAGCGTATTGTACATACAGGTAAAGAAGACAAGACATAGCTTTAATTTTGATGATGTTAAAATTTATGATTAAGAAAAAAAAATATAAAAGACAAATATCCGAAATGATATATACATTAAGATTTAAAAATAATTTGATTGGCAATTTGACTCTAACAATTCACGTAATTTAAAAAAAAATTTTATGATCAAAAATTTACAGATTGATAAAGACACTAAAAAAGACATATAAGATAAATTAATGACGTATAGAATCCCTACAAAATGTAAAAAATTCCTGCCTCCTTCAAGTGTATAGCTTATAATATGTGTTGAGCCTACAGTGTATTCTTAATAAGTAGCTCTTGATGTTAATAACGTAATTGTAAACAAAAACATGCAGTTTATATAAAAAGGTATACTCATAACAGTATACGGCCAGGTTCTAGAATTATAAAAATTGACAATAGCCCGACTACTGTAGTTTATTTCTTTATTGAAAGAATGTTACTCTGTTTGTAGAACATTTAAATAGGTTAGTGATTTAAAAATAAAAATTATACAATTGTAAATTACTAATGTTGTAATAATACCTAAAGAAACTTTATTTTAATATAAAGTACTTGATAAGGGCATTCTTACTGTGGCCAAAACGTTGCAAAATATTGTATTTACAATATATTCTTGGGATTGACAGCACAGCCATCAAAGTCTTTATCCTAAATAAATAAATTATGATCCTCACAACTAAGTTAAGTTGTTGTTGTCTTATAAAGCAATTTAACCTTGAAGCAAGAAAAAGAACAAGTAGCATGCTTTAAAAAAAAAATAAGTTATACATATAAAAGCTGCGCTAAGTTCGCAAAATTAACAGCAATAATTAAAACTTAATCTAATGATAAGGCATGCAAAGCAATACACAAAAAATAGCTATATTACGGCAACCATCACCAGAAATCAATGGTCCTTTGTGGGACCTCTAAAGCAAAGTACTTTCAACGAAGGTAAGCGAGAACGCTTGACAATGCTGTCAAGTATCATGTGCATCCTTGTGTCTTTCACATAAAGTAATGCATGGACAGTAGTAAAGTAAGTAGTAGCAACGCATCATTGGGTAAAAAAAAAAGTTATGGTAGTAGTAGTCCAAAAACAAGAAATCATAAAAGCTCCACAATGTTGCTGTTTCTACGCTAAACCAAAACTCGTTTTCTTCTCTCTTTTGATTTTACAACCACTGATAAGAAAAACAAGACTTGTAGGTCGAATCGTACAATAACTAGTAGTTTTCAATAATTGTAGTAGTAGAAGTAGTACTAGTAGTAGTAGTAGTAGTAAAAACAGTAGCAGTAGTACTAGTAGTAGATGAAGCGGTAGAAGTGATAGTAAAAGTAGTAGTTTTAGTATAGAGATAGCGCTAATTACAGAAAAAGGGCATAAATATCAACATAAACATTAAAAACTATCAGCGATGATAAAAAAAATTATAACACGGTACGAATTTTCAGAATTATAGAAGTCTACCATCTATATCGTTATTATCGCTGTATTAAAAATACTTATCCTCATCATCAGCATTATCCTTATTATGATTATCATCATCATCATAATGTTTGTTATTATCATGATCATTAGTATCATAATCGACATCATCATCATCGTTATAAACATTATTTTTAATCAATATTTTTATCATCACCATTGTTATCATCATCAGCATAATTATTATCACACCCCTTATTATTATCATCATCATCATCATAGTAATGATCATCATCATGTCCATTGCGATCATCATTATTATCATTATTATTATCATTATCATCACTACTATTATAGTCATCATTATTGTCTTAATCATAATCTTCATCATCATTGTTGTCATCACTATAATCATCGTGATCTTAATCGTCATCATTAACATCAACATCTAAATCATTATCATTATCATAATTATTGTCACCACTATCATGATCATAAGTATCATAGTAATTATTATAACTGTAATCATGATCAACATCATTAACATTATTCTCTTAACTATTATTATAATCATTATTATTGGAATCATCATCAATATCAAAATAACAATCATCATACCATCAATATTATCATAACTACCATTACCATCGTCATTATCATCACTGTCATCACTATAATTACCATTATCATCATCATTATTTTTACTATTATGATTATTATTTTCTTGTATATCAATATTATCATCATGATAATCATTGTCAGCATCAGCAACATTATCATTCACTTTATTATCATCATTAACGTCACTATTAAAAGTATCGTTATCATCAACACGATCCTTATTTTTATTATTACAATATCATCCTCATCAATATTATTATTATCATTATTATTATCATCCATATCATAAGCGTCATTATCATCATCATCATCTTCATCATAATAATTATTACTATTATCATCATCACTGTCTTCATAATCAACATTGTCATCATTATTATCATTATTCCTATCGCACTAATGACTATCATCACAATCATCACTATTATCGAAATCATCATCATCATCATCATAAACATCCTAATCATGTTAATCATCAACAGCATTATCATCTCCACACTTATCATTATTATAATCATCATCGCCACCACTATTTTCATCACTATCTTCATCATCATTATCATCATCACTGTAATCAGAATCATTTTAAGTGTCACCATCGTTATCATCATTATCATTATTATCATCATCATCATTATTATTATTAACCTCATCATTATCATAACCTTTACCGTGGTATCTATCATTAAAATTTATATTACCATAAGCACGATCATAATCATCATCATCATCATCATCATTATTATCATCATTACCTTTATGAATATTATCAATATCAACACTACCATTATTATTGTTATCATTATTATTATCATTATAACCATAATCATCATTATTATCATCATAATAATCACTAATATTACAGTCATCATAAACATTACTATAACCAACATCGCCATCATTATTATTATCACTTTTTATTATTATCCTCGTTATCATGTTCATCATTATTATCATCATGACCATGATCATAATTATCAGCATTATGATCATTTTATTCATTATTATTATTATCATCACCATTATTATCATCATAATCATCGTCATCATCTCCATTATCACAGTAATCATTACAACCATCATGATCATAATCCATCTATTAATTATTATTTGCATCATCATGCCTATTGCGATAATTATAACTATCGTGAACATTATCATCACTATCAACATTATTCTCGTCATCATCATCATCATGATAATAGTCATTATCTTCATTGTCTTCATCACTACCTTCTCTATCATTATTGTCATCACTATTGTAATTATCATAATCATAATTATTATCATCATTATTGCTTTATTAACGATCACTATGACAACTGTTATCATAATTATTATTTTCAATATCATCATCGACATCATCATCAGGGACATAATCATCGTTATACCGTTATAAGTATCATCATTTTTATTATCATTATTATTATAAAAACCATCATTATCGTCATCATCATCATTTCTATTATTACTTTTATCATCATGATCATCGATATTATGTTTATCATCATCATCATTGTCAACATCATCATAATCATCAGCATCATTATCATTCTCGTCATAATCAACATTTTCATCAATACCACTATCATTACTACTATTATCACTATCATCACTATAATCGCTGTCGGTACCAAAATTTTTTTTAAATCACTATCATAATTATAACGATTATCATCATCATGATCATGATAATCATCGTCATCATCAGCAACATCATCATTCTCTTCATTATCATCATTATACATTACCAACAGTATCATTTTCAGCAACACCATTATCTTTCTTATCATCATCATGATCATCATTATCATCATCATTGAAATCATTATCAATATAATAATCATCAAAATCGTCATTACTGTGTTTTTTATCACAATCAGCATCATCAACTACATAACGATTATCATTATCATCATGAATCGTCATTAATATCTCATAAATATCTTTATCATCATAGATATCATCACTATCATCATCATCTGCATTAACATAATCATTAAAATCATTATAGTAATAATAATCATCATCATGAGTATTATTATCAAATTCATCAAAATCCATATCATTTTTAAAATCATCATCATCATCAACTTAATCATCATTATGTCATTATTATTATCATCATCATCATGATAATCATCATAATCATCAGCATTATCATCATTTTCGCCATTATCATCATTATCTTCACCATCATCATTATGATTATCATCAACACCATCATCTGCATCACTCTTTTTATCATTATTATCATCTTTATCATCATCATTATTATCATCGTCATTGTCATCATTTTAATTATTATTAACATCATAAACGTGATCATAATCAGCATCATCAAAATCATAATGATCATCATCATTATTATTATTATAATTATTATTATTGTTACTATTATCACTATCATAAGCATCTTGAACATTAAAAACGTCATCATCAACATCATTTTTAATATCATCATTGTTATTATATTTATTATCATTCTTAACACTATTTTCGTCACGATCATCACTACCATCGTTATCGTGATCAGGATTATCATTATCATGTTATCTTTATCATTTTAACCATCAGTATTATCATCATTAATACTATCATCATCGTTATCTTCATCCGTATCGTCAAAACTTTTGTTATCATCAATATCATCACAATCATTATTATAATCATCATTATTCTACTTAACATCATCGTGATACTGGTTATAATCATTAAAATAGGCGTCATCATCATCATCGTTATCTTAATCATTTTATTTATTGTTTTTATGATCATCACCGCCATCATGATCATCACTGACTTCATCATAATCATCATCATTATTATCAAAATCATCATCATTTATATCATTTTTATTATCATGATAACCATTTTATTTATGATTATCATCGCTATCATCACTATTATCTAAATCATCATTATCATCATCATAAAAATCATATTAATGCTTATCATCGTCAAAATTATCATTATTATCATCGGTAATACCATCATTATCATTGTTATCATCATTACTGTGATCATTATCATCATCAATATCATCATGATTGTGATTATAATCATGATCATCATCATCAATATCAATACCATTATCATCAACATTATCGAAATAACCATCAATATCAGCAACATCATCATCATCATCATTATTGTGATCATAATCATCATCATTTTTAGTATAATCCTCATCATTATCATTATTATCATCATTATTATGGTCAGTATTATAAATTCTATTATTTTCATCATCATCATAATCATTATTGTCATGATTATTATCATCATCATCATTATTATTACTAGCATCACCCTTGTGATTATAATCATCATCATTATCAGTATAATCATCGTTATCATCATCATTATCATTAACATCATGATCATTATCATCATTATTGTGATAATTTTCATCATTATTATCAGTATCATCATCATGATCATCATTCTTATCATCTCTATGATAGTCATTATCATTATCCGGATCATCATTATCATGATTATCATCCTAACTATTATAATCATCATCATAATGATCATCAACAGCGTGATAATAGTCATAATCATCACCATTTCCATAATTATTATCATTATAATCTTCATCATCACCATTATTTTCAATATCATTGCCTTCATCTTCATCTCCATGATCATTTTCTTGGAAACCATTATCATGTCTATCGTTATTATTAGCATAATCGAAATCATCGTCATCATCATTATCGTAATCATCATTAGCATCATCACAATCATCATCATCATTATGATCATCGTTATAATTAATATTATCGTCATCATCATAATCATAATAGGCATCATTACCATCGTTATCACCATCATTTTTATCATCATTATAGTCACAAATATATTTATTTTTATTATCATCAACATCATACTAATCATAATGATCATTATCACAATAATCATAATCATGTTCATCGGTATTATCAGCAGCATCACCATCACCGTCACTATTATCATCGTCATTATCTTAAGTATCGTCACTATCATCATGATCGTCATTATCGTCCTTATAATCAGTTACATAAGCATAATTAACGTTATCTTCATCATCATCATCGTAAACACCATTATTATCACGAAGATCATCATCGACATGATCATTTTTATCGTCTTGATCATCATTATTATCATAATTATCGTAATCATAAGTATCATTATTATCATTATCTTTATCACTATTTATTATTTTTGTCATCACTATCAGTATTAGTATTATCATTATGATTGTAATCATAATAATCATTTTTATATCTATTATTATGATTGTTAGTATCATTATTACCATTAAAAGCCGCGTCACTATCATAATTCTCGTTTCCATGATCACCATTATCCTGATTATCCTCATTATTATCATTATCTCTATCATAATCTTCTTTAACATTATCATTTTTATTATTATTCTCATTTTCAACATTATTTCTATCATGATCATTATCATCATCAAAATGTTCACTATCATTATGATTATCATTATTAGCATCACTATCATCATCAATACTATTATAATTATTATTACCATCATCACCGTCATGACTATCAGCATCATCATCATCACTATCTTTAAGATTATCATCTAAATTGTCATCATCATAATCATCATAACGTATATGATCCTAAGTATCATTATAATTATCACTATTATCATCATCACTAGCATTATTTTCATTATTGTGATCATAATGGTGATTATCATCATCATTATCTAAATTTATATCTTTATCAATAATATTTTTATCACTGTCATCATCATCATCATCATCATCATCATCATCATCATCATCATTATTATCATAATTATGATCTAAGTGATCATGTTTATCATCATTGTCGAAATCATCATAAAGGACATAAGAATCGTTATACCGTCATAAGTATCATCATTTTTATCATCATTATTATTATAAAAACCAATATTATCGTCATTATCATTATTTCTATCATCACTTTTATTATCATAATCATCAATATTATGTTTATCATCATCATCATTGTAGACATCATCATAATCATCAGCATCATCATCATTTTCGTCATAATCAACAATTTTATCAATACAACTATCATTATCATTATTATCAGTATCACCACTCTAATCACTATCAATACCATCATTTCTTTTATGATTATGATCATTGTAATAACGATTATCATCATCATCATCATAATAGTCATCGTCATCATTAGCAACATTATCATTCTCTTCATTATCATCATCATACTTTACCAATAGTATCGTTATCAGCAGCACCAATATCCATTTTATCATTATCATGATCATCATCATCATCATTAAAATCATCATCAATATTATAATCATCATGATCGTCATTATTGTGTCTTTTTATCATTAACAGCATCATCATCTACATCACGATTATTATTATCATCATTAATCATCATAAATATATCATAAATATTTTTATCATCATAAATATCTTCACCATCATCATCATCATAAACATAATTATTATGATTATTATAATAATTATAATCATCATCATAAGTATTATCATCATATTTATCATAATCCTGATCAATTTCAAAATCATCATCGTCATCAACTTAATCATCATTGTGTCATCATCTTTATCATTATCATCATGATTATCGTCATTATCATCAGCATCATCATAATTTTCGTCATTATCATCATTAATTCTACAATTATCAGTATTATTATCATCAACACCATCATCAGCATCACTATTTTTATCATTAACATCATCTCTAATATCATCATTGTTATCATTGGCATTGTCATCATTTTAATTATTATTATTATAATCATAAACGTAATCATAATCAGCATCATCATTATAATTATGATGATTATCATTATTATTATCATAATTATCATTATCGTCATTATTATAACTATCATAAGCATCTTTAACATTTAAATCGTCATCATCAACATCATTTTTAATAATATCATTTTAATAATATTCATCATTATTCTTAACATTATTTATGTCACAATCATCACTACCATCGGTATTATGATCATAATTAGTATGAACATGTTATTATTATCATCATTACCATCAGTATTATCATCATTATCACTATTATTATCGTCATCATCATCCGTATCATCTAAACTTTTGTCATCATCAGTATCATCACAATCATGATTATTATCACCATTATTCCACTTGATATTATCGTGATCATGGTTATAATCATTATCATAAGCGTCATAATCATGATTATTATCTTAATCATTATATTTTTTGTTATTATTATTATCACTATCATCATAATCAACATCACTACCATTTAAATGACTTTTATCATCATGATAACCATAGTATTTATTATTATCATCACTGTCGTCACCATTATCTAGCTCATCATTATCATCATTATAAACATACTAATGATGTTTATCATCATCAGCATTATCATCTCCCCCACTACTATGATCAGTATTATCATTATTATTATCGTTACTACAATCATCATCATTGTTATCATTATTACTGTGATTATCATCATCCTCATTATCATTATCATTGTGATCATAATCATGATCATCATCATCAATATTAATACCATTAACATCAACATTATCGACATTACCATCAATATCATCACTATCATCATCATCATCATTATCATTGTGATCATAATCATCATTATTTTCAGTATCATCATCGTTATCAGCATCATGATCATCAACATCATGATTATTATCATCATCATTATGATTATTTTTATCATTATTATCAGTATTATCGTCGTGATCATCATTCTTATCATATTTATTATTATTATCATAATTATCGAAATCTTATTCATCATTATTATCATCATCACTTATATAATCATCATCATCATGATCATCATCATCGTGATAATATTCTTGTGTATCACGATTTTCATTATTATTATTATTATAATCTACATTATTATCATTATTATTAATATCATTACCTTCATCTTCATCATTATCTTGATAATAATTATCATGTTTATCGTTAATATTAGCATCATCAATATCATCGTCATCATCATTATTGTAATCATCATAAGCATCATTACAACCATCATCATCATTATGATCATCGTTTTTATTAATATTATCGTCATTATCATAATCATAATAGGCATTATTACCATCATTATCACTATCTTTATCATCATTATTATGGTCATAAATATGATTATTTTTATTATCAATAACATCGTACTAATCATCATGATCATTATCACAATAATCGTAATCATGTTCATCAGTATCATCAGCATTATTACCATTATCAGCACTATTGTTATCGTCATTATCATAAGTATAGTCACTATCATCATAATCGTTATTCTCGTCATTATTATCACTAACATTAACATTATTAACGTCATCATCATCATCATCCTCAACACCATTATCATCACCATGATTATCATCGACATAATTAATTTTATCATCTTTATCATCATTATTATCATGATTATCGTGATCATAGTCATCATAATTATCATCATCGTTTTAATTATTATCTTTAACATCATTATCGTAACCATAGATATTATTATTATCATTATCTTTATCATTATTTATTATTATTGTCATCACTATCATTATCAGTATTCTTATAATAATTGTAATCATAATCATCATTTTTGTATCTATTGTTATGCTTATTATTATCATTATTACCATCAATGGCCTCGTCACTATCATAATTTTCGTTTCCATGATTATCATTATCATGATTGTCATCATTTTCATCATTATCATTATCATCATCTTCTTTAACATTATTACAATAATTATTATTATCATCTTCAACATTATTTCTATCTTAATTATTATTTTCATTATCACTATAATCACTATCATTTTTTTATTATCATGATTATTAACATCTTGATTATCATCATTGGCATCACTATCATTATCAAAATCTTCCTCAACATCATTATTATTATTATAAGCATTATTTTCTTGATCATTTCTATTATAATTATTATTACCATCATCACCATCATGACCATCAGTTTAATCATCATCACTATCCTCAAGATTATCATTGACATTGTCATCATCATAATCATGATAACTTATATTATCTTATATATCATTGTAAATATCACCATCATCATCACTAGCATCGTAATCATCATTATGATCATAATCGTGATTATCATCATTATTTAAATTTATATCTTTATAATTATTATTTTTATAACGGTCATCATCATCATTAATATCATGATTATGATCTAAAGGATCATGATCATCATCATCCTAAGCATTACAACAATCATCATTATCGTAATTTTCGTCAGTATAATTACTAATATCAGCATAATTAACGACATCATCATCATAAATATCATCACTTTTGTTATCACCATAATTTTTATCGACATACTAATTGTCATCATTCTCCTTATTATTATGATCATCATTATTATTATCATTATTATTATCGTTATTATTATTAGCATCATCATCCTCGTCTTTGTCATTACCATCATCATTATGATGATCATAATCACCAATATCATCACAACCATTACTACTTTAATTATTATTTTTATTAACATCATCGTTGTCATAGTTATTATCATCATTATTAGCCTCATCATCATCAGAATTACCTCTATCATTACCATCATTTCTATTATCATCACCGTCCTCGTGGTCATTATCATTATCATCAGCATAATCATTGATACTGTGATCATGCTTATCATTACTATCATCAGCACCATTAGTATTATTATCATAATTGTTATTATGATTATCATTATCATGATTATCATCAACGTTTACATTATCATCATCATCATTAACCTAATCAACATCATTATAATAATTATTATCATTATCATTAACTCTATTGACATTAGCATTATCAAGATTATGACTATTATAATTATTATCACAAGTATCATCAGTATTCTCATCATCATCATTATGCTAATCATCTTCATAATCAATATCATCATCAACGTTATAACCATTATTATTATCATCATTATCATCATCATCATCATCTTCAACTGTATTATCATATGGATCATCATTAATATGTTCAAAGTTATTATCATCATTATTATCATCTGTATTATTATCATCATCATTATCGTAATCATAAGCATCATCATGATCATCATCATCATCGTCACCATCTTCATATTGACGATTTTGATAGTCATCATAATTTTTATTACTATCATTATTATCATTATTATCTTTAACATAATCATTATGATAATCATCGATACTATCATTATCATCCACATTACCATCATTATTATAGTCATTATTATCATTATTATCATTATCATTACCAACTCCAGCCTCAGCATGATCATCAGCATAATCATCATTATCATGATTATGTTCATCATCATAATTATTATTATCGTAATATTATTCTACAATATTACTATCATTATTAACATCACTTTTGTCATTATTACTGTTATGATTATTATTACCATCATCACTATCATGACCGTTATCATTATCATCGATTCTATCCTTCAGATTATCATCGACATTGTCATCATTATAATCATTATAACTTCTATAATCCCAAGTATCATTATCATTAACTGTATCATTATCATCAATATCTTTACTAATATCATCGTTATCTTAGTCACTATCATTATCATGTGCATCATCACCATTATCAACATCATTTTCTTTATCATTATTAATATTATTATTATAATCATTAACGCAATCATTATCATCATTGTCATCATTTTTATCGTCATTATCATCATCATGATCGTCATCATCATAAGCATCACAACCAACATCATTATCGTCATTTTCGTCATTATCATCACCGATATCAGCATAATTAACGTCACAATCGTCATAATCATGTCTATTATCATCAACATGATTTTTATCGACATCATTATTTTCATCATTCACATTATCATTAGGATCATCATAATTATTATCATTATCATTATTGTAATCATCATTATTATAAGTATCCTTATTGATATCATTATCATTATCGTTTTCATAATTGTCCAATATTATCATTAACATAATCATCATCATCATCATTTTTCTTAACAACATTATCGTGATCATGGTTATTATCATGATCATGAGCGTCATCATCATCATCATCATCATTATCATTATTATTATTATTAATTTTATTATCATTACCATACTTATAATAATTTTAATTTTCGTCATCAGTAGCATCATTATTATGATCATAATCGTCATCGGTATCATCATCATCATCATTATCATTAATTCTGTAATTGTCTTTATTTTTATTATCATCATTATCGTATTCGTCATTATTATCATCCTCATCGTTATTATCATTATTGTCATAACTGTCATTATCATTATTATCATCATTATCATCATTATTGTTATCATAATCATGATCATAATTAATATTACTAATACCACAATCATCATTATTTTCATCATTATTATCATTATCATGTTTATAATAATCGTCAGCATGATAATCTTCATTATTATCATCCCTATCATCATCAATATTATGATGATTTTCATCAATAACATAATTATCATTATTATCGTAATCATAATTATAACTATCGTTATCATAATCAACTTAAAAATATCATCATTATCATTATTGTCATCGCTACCATCACTTTCTGTAATATTTTTATCCCTATCAACATAATTATTAGTATTTTTATTACTATTATTATTATCGTAATTTTTTTTATCAACATCATCGTAATCATAGTCAATATCATAATGATACGCAATATCATCATCCTCTTCATTTTTATCATTATCATAATTATTATGATCATCGTAACCATCATCATTATCATCATCATCATCATGGTCTTCAGCATTATCATCACTAATATCACTATCATTATAATCATCATCATAAACATCACCTTCATCATTATTGTCATCATTGTTTTAGTTATTATTATCATGATTATTATAATCACCACCATCATCACAATTATCAAGATCATCATTATGATCATCATTACCATGCTAATCATTCTTATCACCATAACTACTATCATCCTCATGATCATCATTGTCATCGTCATTATCATCATCATTATCATCATGACTCTTATCATTAATGTAAGCAGAATCATCATTAACACTATCATTATTATAACTATTAACGTTTTCATGCATAATAAGATATTTGTCATCATCATCACTATTAATATAACTTCCGTCATTCTTCTCTTTATCGTTACCATAATTATTCTTATGATTATCATCACAATCACTCTTATCTTCATTATCTTTATTATCATCATTATCATCATTATTATTGCCGTCATTATAATTGTCATTATCATAATATTTATTATCATGATTATTATTTTTATTGTTACTATTTTTATTACTATTATTACACCATTATTATGATTAATATATTAATTATCATCTTTATGAACACCATCATCATTATTATTATTATGATCATCACCATCATATAAAAATCGTCATCATTACTATTATAATGAACATCATCAGTACAATAATCTCTGTACGATTATCAGAATTATCATAATCATCCTTATAATGTTCATTGTCATTATGATTATTATAACCATCATCATCATTATTATCATCATGTACATCATTATCTGACCAATTTTACAACCATCATCATGATAATCTAGTTATTATCATTATTGTCATTATATTCTTTATCCCTATTTTCGTCATCATAAATTTTATCATCATCAGCATTTTTTTTTTCATCATCATAAGCATCATTATCACTATAATCGACATCATCATCATCATTATCTTTATTATCATTAGCATCATCATCATCATTTTCGACATCATCATCAAAAACGTCACCATCATCATCATCATTATTATTAACACCATAATCTTTTTCATAATATCATTGTTATTATCATCATCTTTATCATCATCATCATCACTATTATCATCAATATTATTGTCATTATTATCCTCAAAATCATCATCATCATCACTAATATCATCATCATCATCACTGCTATTATATCACTATTTTTAGTATTATTATCTTTATTCTTATTATTATCTACATCATCCAATTCCTCATTTTCATTATCATCATCATATTTATCATCATTACAATTAATATCATCATTTTAATCATCAAAATGTCCATTATTATGATCGTGATCATAATAATGTTTAATAATATAACAGTAATCATTATCTTTATCAGCAATATTATCATAATCATCATTATCATCATCATCATAGTCATAATCATCAAAATTATTATGATCATCATCATCACTAGCATAATGATCATGATTATTACTATCATCATCATTACCATCATCATCATCATCATCATAAGCATTACTATTGTAATTATCATCATCAGCATAATCATCATGATGATCATTATTACCTTTTTTATCATTTTTATCATCATTCTTATCATCATCATTGTATATGTAATGATCATAATCACCATATTAATCATCATTCTATTTATCATTATCATTATGTATAAATTTTATCTTCATCAAAATCATTATTATAATAATCATGATTATTATCATCACGATTAGCCTTTTTATCATCATGATAATCATAATAATCATCATCATCATTATTATTCTTATCATAACTATCATCACTATTTTATTATTATTATTATTATTTTTGTCATGATTATCATCCTTTTCCATCATTAATATATTTATCATCAAAATTGTCATTACTGTCAATGATATTGTAATCATTATCATTATTTTTATCATATTTTTATCATTTATAATTGAAATCATTGTCATTTTCATTATTTTAATCGCTATCATCATTACTTCTATCATTATTATCATCATCATCCTTATAATGATCATCATTATAATTACCATCATCATTGACATGATCATCATGATTAGAATTATACTTATGATTATCGCAATTACTATCATTATCGTAATGATTATCACAATTATGTCTATTGCCATAATCTTTAAAATGATAATCATCATAATCATTATCATGGTCATTATTATTATCATAATTGTCATCATCGTCAGCATCATCAATATCATAATTTTAGTCGTCATCATCATCGGCATCATCATCGTCATGATCATTATAACCTTCTTCATTACTACGATCATCATTTTTATCATCATCATTATCTTTGTGATGATCTTCCCTACCATTATCATCGTCATTTCAATCATCTTTATCATTATGATCATAATCATGATTATAATAATCATTAGCATTATCATCATCATCATCATCATTATCATCATCATCATTATCATCATCATGATTATAATCATCATTAAAATCATCAGCAACATCGTTATTGGCATTATTACTATCATTATCATTATTATAAGTATCATCATTAATCTCCTGAACATTATCGTAATCCTCATCATATGTCTCATCTGAGTATTTTTTTAGAAATCGAACACTTTTTGTCCAAACTATCTCCGATTTGGCTAAAATTTTTTTTACAGTTTCAATATCGGAAAATAAGAGGTACGTGTCCGAATAATTTTTTTTTATCGTTGATTTACGATTTTGTAATTTATAACAACTTTTAATTTAATTTTTAAAATCAATCTTAACTATTGCACTATCTTCAAAGCACCTTTATAGTAGAACTATAGAATTTTTGTCAAATTTCATATAAAAAACCGTTCATAAAAAGATACTGACCCAATAATTTCTATTTAATATAAACTATTTTTCTTTGGTACGATACGAAAAAAAAAAGTTTATGAAGTTACTTAAGACGCCAAAAAGAGCAATATAAAAAGCAAACCATTAAGATGTTGGGTAAGAATTAATATAAAAACCATACAATGATCACAAGATAACTCGGACACGTAATAAAGAATATCAAGCTTTTGAAGTAATACAATAAATATTACTAATAGCACTGGCAGCAAACGGTAAATGCAAGTGACAAGCTAATCCATCACAATCAATGTTAGGTATACGTACAGTTGGACACTTACGTATAGCTGATACTGGTTTGTTCAGCTTAAAAATCCAGGGGCGCTCGTAAGGTACGATCGAACAAATCTCTGGTTGCTGAATACTATGAATTGTAAGTCGTTGATGTAAAATATCTTTGTGTATTTAATTATTATTATCATCCTTATCACACCACTGCAATAATATACATTCTTACAAATAAAAAATGATGACTTATTATAAAGAAAAATCATTATAAACATTGCGAAGGGAATGATTAAAGGAAAAAAAACAGCGTAGAGTTAACCAAGCGCGTGATGAGACGAGCCGTGCCATATAAATAATGTAATTTTTAAAGTAATAATAATCAAATTATCAATAAAAGGAGCGTAATTATCACCAAAAGTTTTCGCATTGCGAAAGAATTGCGATTTCAATAGGATCAATTTAGACAAAGTGACTTTAAAATTAAATTGCAACGTAGTCGAAAAATTTCAGGTTATGTCGGAAAATGATTTCCACAAAAGTTGTAGATCATTTAATTATCAATCACTTTTACGCCAAACTTTTTTCGATACGAGCTACAGATTTCGTTTCATCAGCAAAAAAACGTTTTTTTTCTCGTTTTGCACTCAACAAATTAATTTATATTCAATCAAAAATATTAAGTCTACTTTTTTTCCTAAACGGTTTTTTATGTAAAATCTAACGTTTAATACGATAGTTTTACTATGAAGATGCTACTACGATAGTGCCATCGTTTAGAATTGATTTAAAAAATAAAATTTTTAATAACAAAAAGGAATTAGCAAATTATTCAAAAAAAAAATTTTTTTGATTCAAATTAAAACCTTAAGCTACAAAAAAGTATTTAGTAAAAATTGTGTAGCTCTCAACGTTTCGAAACTTTAAACTGTTTCAAATACGTCACCAATCACTATCATAAAAATTGTAATAATGTATAATCGTGTCGGCGATAAAAAAAAATTTTAAGGACACGAATCTCTTTTTTTTCAATATAGAAAAGTTAAAAAAAATTTCAGCCAAATCAGAGATGAGTCGGTCAAAAAGTGTTTAGTTTGTAAAAAAATTTCATTATTATCATCATTAGGATAATAATAATAATCATCATTATTAACATTATTGTCATTATTATCATTATGATCATAATTAACTTCATCTTTATCATTATTATCAGTATTATCATCATAATCATCCTCATTATCATCATTGAGATCATCCCCGTCCTCATCGTCATGATCGTCATCACCTTTATCATCACCATTATTAATATCATCTTCATCATCATCATCATCATCATCATCATCATCATCATCATCATCATCATCATCATCATCATCATCATCATCATCATCATCATCATCATCATTCATCATCATCATCATCATCATCATCATCATCATCATCATCATCATCATCATCATCATCATCATCATCATCATCATCATCATCATCCTAATCATCATATTTATTATGATGATCAACACCATAATTGACATTATCATGATCATCGCTAACATCGCAATCATCTTAATGATCATTATCCTCAGGATAATCATAAGCATCATCATTATCATTGTCATTATTACTGTCATCATTATCATCATTATGATCATAATCACTAATATCTTTATCATTATTATTGTTATTACCACCTCCGTAATATTTATCATGATATCCAGCATTACCCTCATCAACACCATTATGATAATGTACATCATCATCATAATCATCACCATCATCGTCATTATTATGATTATCATCATTATAGTTATAATCATTATCATCATTATTATTCTTATCATCATGATAATCATCATCTTCATTCACATATCTATCATCATGAACAGCGTCAATATTATTATAATCGCCACAACAATCATCACCATAGTTATCATCGTCATCATAATTATCAGTTTTTTCAGAAGCATAATAGTTATAATCGTCACTGTGATCATTACTATCATCATTATAATCATAATCATCATTATCATCATCATTTTCATCATCATCATCATTATAATCAGCATTCTTTTAATCAGCATTATAATTATCATTATTAAAATTATTATTACTATGATAATCATTATGACTATCGTCATGATTATCAGACTTATCATCATTTTCATAATTCTTATCATAATTATCATTATTATCATCAATATTATGATCATAATCATTTTCATTTCTATCATTTTATTGATTATGATCAATATCATCGTCATCATCATTATCTCTATCGTCATCTCCATCATTTTCATCATTATTATCAGTATCATCATCATAGTCATCATCATCATCATCATCATGGTCATCATCATTATTATTAAAAATATCATAATGATTATCACAATCATTACCATTATTATTATCATTATCATAATTATTACCATTGCCATAATTTTTTATATGATGATTATCACAATCATTGTCATGATCATTATCATCATTTTTTTCAGTATCATCATCAGAATTATTATCATCATAACCATTATAACTTCTTTATCGACTCTATTATCATTCTTATTATCCATTATCTTTATAATGATTATTATTACCATAATCATTATCATTTTTATTATATTTATCATTATAACCATCATCATGATTGTCATCATGATCAACATCATTATCATCATCATCATTATCAAAATCTTTATCATCATTGTATTATTATCATCATGATCATCATCACCAATACATTGAATATCATTATCTTCTTTATTGCCATTATTATTAACCTCATTCTTATCAACATAGTGATCATAATTATTAGCATCATTTACATTATCATTATCCTCATCATTCTAATAATCTTTACCATCATCATCAACAGCATTCTTGTCATCATTAGCATCAAGATCAGGATAACCTTTATTATAATGCTTTTAATAAGTGCTATCCTGATTATCACTCTCATCATCATCATTAACGTCATGATCATCATTTATTTCTTCATCACTATTATAATCATCATTATTATTATAATTATGAATATTATCATCATCAGAACTATAATTATCATCACCATCAACATTCGTATTATAAGCGTTATGGTAATCATTATTATCAACATCATCATTATCATCAATATCACTATTATTCTTAGTATCGTCATTAATATCATAATCATCATCATCATCATTATTTTTTTTATCCATTACATTGACGGCATCTTTAAAACAATTATTATTATTATCGTCATCATCATTATAAAAAGAAATTTTGTTAACGTGATGATTGTCATTATTAACATTACCATTATCATCGTTATCATCATCATTGTCGTAACTTTTATCATCATGATCATAGTAATCTAATTTATCAAAGACGGAATCAACGTTAATATCGTCTTTGTCATCATTATAAGTGCAGCATCAATATTATCATTATCTTCATTATTTTTGTCGTTATTATAATCATCAACTTCATAATAACTAGAACATTATTATTATCATCAGCATCATGTTAAATAGCATTTTTATTATTTTGATCGTCTTTATTAGTAAAATCATCAACCTTATAATCACTCTATATTCAATAGCTACAACACCATTATATTTAGTATCATAAACATCATTATCATTAATCATCATGATCATCATCACTATCATTATCAACTTTATCATTATTGTCGATAATATGTTCATTATCATCTTCATTATCATCATCATTAGTATTATCATATTCATTATTGTTATCATTATCACTATCATTAAAATCATCATAATCATAATCATCATTAGCATCAATAATATGTTAATCATTAACATTATTATCGTTATCGTTATCATTTTTATTCTAACTGGCAGCACAATCATTACTACTATTATTATAATTATCGTTACAATCATCATTATAGTCATCATTATTACCATCATCATTAAAATATATATCATCATCGCAATATTCATCATCATCATTATCACCATAATTATCGTTACTATGATCATTGTCGTCATTATTATCATAATGATTATAAAAAATTAATTCATTATGAGCGTCAACAACGTCATTATCCTCGTCATTATTATCATCATAATCATCGTTACTCCAATCATCACTATTATCAGTATCACTATTATCATTACATCATCATCATCATCATAATCATCCTCATTATCATTATTATTATGATAAGCATCAATATTATTTTTATTATCATTATCATCATCAATCTTATCATAAGTATTATCATCGTCGTTATATTTATAATTATATCTTTTATTATCATCAGCACGTAATACTTATCATCATTATTATTTTTATCATCATATTTGCTATTATTATCTTCATTGTTAGTACAAACATATAATTTATCATTAATAAATCCTTATTGTCATTGGCCACAACGACCTGATCATCATTATCATCGTCATAATGATCATTTTTAGCATCATTATTAGCTATTATATTATCATTATCTTATTTTTTTTTTAATTCTATCGTCATTTCCATTATCATCATTATTTTGATTATCATCATGATCATGATTTATATCATTTTCAACATTCTCTCCATCATTAGTATCATCATCATCATCATCATGAACATCATGATTATACTTACCATCATCATAGTTATAATCATCAAGTTTATCATCGTCATTATTACTTTAATTACTATACTTATAATCATGATTATCATAATAATCATTGTCATAATCTTTACCATGATAATCATCACCATTAACATAATCAACACAACCATTATCATCATCATTATCATCATAATGATGATCATCACCATCATTATCGTTAAAATCATCATCATTGATTTCATCGTTATCATCATGATCATTACTGATATCATCATGATCATCATTATTATTATCATCATTTCCATCATTATTATAATCATTATCATCGCTGTCAGCTCTATCATCATCAACATTATTATTACTATCACAATCATCATTATTCGAGTCATAATCATCATAGCATCATCAAAAAACATTATCACCGCGATATCTATTACGAAAATCATCGTTATTATAAATATTGCATTGCCGTCATAATTGTCATAATTATGGTGATTAAAAAAGTAATTTATGTAATCAACTTTATCATCCTTGTCATTATTATCATCATAATCATCGTCACCCTATTCATCACTATTATCAGAATCAATAAAATCGTTATATCACCATCAGCATCTTAATCATTATCATAATCATAATTTTTAAAAGCATTAAAATTCTGCGCATTATTGTTATCATCTTCATTGTTCTTATTTTTATCATTGTAATCATTATTATCATTATAATCATCATCGCAATCATCATGACTATCAGCATCATAATCCTTTTTATCATAATGATCATTAACATCATTATTATTTATCATCATGATCATCATCATCACTATTATCATCATCATCATCAGCCTTATTATTATCGTCGTTACTACCATTATTTTTATTATCATTGTTATCATTCTAAATAACATGTGGATCATAAGGATCGACTTATTAAACTATATTATCATCATCATTTTCATCATTAACTTCACTGCTATCATCATAATCATTATCATCATCGTCATCATCTCCATCATCACTATCATCATCAATATTATCACAATTACCATTATTATCATCCTTACCATGATCATTATCCCCATAATCATCCCCATCATCAATACCGTTATCATAATAATTATTATCATTATCATTATCACCAGACTCATCATCACCATCATCATTATTGTCATTATTTTCAGCATCATTGTTAGCCTAGACATCATCATCAATATTATTTCTATCATCCCTATCGTCATTATTATCATTATCATCGAGATCATAATCATCGTTATAATCAACATTACCTTAATCATCAGTATCATCATCATGATTTTCGTTATCATAATCATCATTGTCATCATCGATATCATGCATTTCATCACTATTATCATCCTGAATATCATCATTATCATTATTATTATTCTCACCATGATCATCAGAACCATAAACGTAAAATTTATATCCATCGTCATCCTAAATACTATCATCATCATTAGAATGATCATTATTAATATCATCATAACTTTGATCATCATCAGCAGCATCATTATTATCATCTTTATCATTAGTCTTATAGTAATAACTACAATTATCATGAATATTCTCATCATTATCATTATCGTCATTTTTACAATGATCATCATCGCCATAAACATCATTATCATATCCATCACCATCATCATCGTCATCGGGATAATCATGATCGCCATCATTATCCTTATCGTCATCATCACCATCATTAATATCATCATTATCATCATTATTAGTATAATCATCACCATTATAATTAAAACAATTATCGTTATGTTCATAATGATCATGGTTAAAATGATCATTATCGTGATCATTATCGTCATAATTATGATTATCATAATTCTGGCAATTATCATCATCAACGTCATCAACGTCATTATCGTCATTTTCATCATCATCTTCATCATCATGATATTTAACACTATCCTCATTGTTATAATTATTATCATTATCATTATGATCATCTTTATCATCATTTTCATTATTAACATTATTGTCAACATGCTAATTATAGTCATCATTATCATTATTATCTATATCTTCATTATCAACATCATCTCCATCATTATGTTTATAATTATGATCATTATAATCGACATTATAATCATCATTGTCATTATCATCATCATTGTAATTATGACAATCAGCACTATTAAAATCAATATTTGTAGTATTATCAGGATTATCATCATTATTGTCATCATCATCAAAATCATTATTGTCATCATCATTATCATCTTAATTATCATCACTATGATAAATATCATGATTATCATCACTATAAGTGTAATCATTACCATAAATATCATCGTCATAATCATTAATAATACCTTTATTATAGTCATCATAATCAAACGATTATCATTACCTGCATCATTATCACAATTAAAATTATCATTATCATCATCACCATTGTTATCATTTTCATCATCATTATCATCGTCATCATCACCATCACCATGATTATCATCATCATCATTATTATCATCATTATCATCATCATTATAATCTTTATTATTATCATCAATATTGTAATAACTATCATCATCATTATCATTATTATTACCATCATAATCTTTCTTATCATTTTACTCTCCATTATCACCATCATAATCATTACCATAGACATAATTATCATTATCATCATCATGATCATTATCGTTATCATAACCATCAAAATCATTTGCATCATTTCTATCATCGTCGTTATCATAATGATCAAAATTTTTAGCATCATCTTTATCGTCAGCGATTATATCATCATCATCAACGTAATCATGTTAACCATCAAAATTACCATCATCTTTATAATCATCATCTTAATCATCATCATCATTAACATCATCATCCTTTTTATTTTTATCATAACAGTCAGCGCCAATATCATCAACATTATCATTACTATTGTAATCATCATCATTATTGTCATCGTCATTATTGTCATCAACATCATCATCATAATCATTATCATTATCATCATTAAAATTTTCATTATCACAATCATCATCATTATCATCATTATCATTAGTATAATCATCATCACCATTATGATCACCATCATTATTATTAACATAATGATCATGTTTATCATTTTTATTATCATCTTTATCATCATTATCATCACCAACATTATTATCATCGTTATGATTATCTACAACTTTACCATCATCATATTATTATCATCATCATATTCATCATTTTTATCATTATCATGATTATTAGTTTTGTGATCATTCTCATCAATATAATAATCATCATCATTCTCATGATCATATTCACCATTATTTTGAATCATTATCATCAACGTCATTAACTATATTATCGTTATCATTTTCATAACCATTATAACCATTATCATGATCATCACCATCATCATCATTACCATCGTCATAATGATCAGCAGCATCATGATCATCATCATAATTATTAATATTATCATTATTGTCATCATTGTTTACGATTGAAGCAATAATATGCTGGCATTCTGCTGTTCTTCTTTCTTTTTTTGACTTTTTTTATTATCACTTTTTTATAATTTGCTTGTAGTATTTTCTGAAAAACCCTTTGCTTACCTTTTCTCTGCTCTGGAATGTCACGAGTATACCTGCTTGTTATGTCTATGCTTAAACGCGGAGTATGTGTGCGGGTGTTGAATAAATGCCGAAATACTCTTCGCTGCTCTGCGTAGCAGTTACTTGCGGCTACTTCAGTGCGACTTGCGAGCGACGAGAAAGCTTCTCTTGCTTTATTACTTGCTGGCATAGTGTTACTGGTAATGTTGCACACTATTGCTATTACATTTTTTACAAAGTCGCCTTATAGTTTTGTATCACCAAGTTATTAAATCGAGTACTTAATTTAATTCTAATAAACAAAGTATTTCTTTACCTCGCACCGTATCTCGATCTGAGAAGTCGAGAATCCATAACACGCGCAATGAATACAGTCCACGCTCTCTCCTTACCTAAATATCGAACATTTTGTCCTTTGAGATGAATCCTGGCTCGAGGTCGGGTGCGCGTCGCGAGTTTTTGCCCTTTTTTTTATTGACTTGAGTATACATCTGTGCTGTGACTACGATTTGTGTTTTGTGTGAAGTGCAGCGCAAGAATCCTTACAACCTTCTTGTGCTTATAGGCGATCTGTGATAATCTCACAACACGTGGGAGATTTACAACCTCCTCGTGTAGTTCCACTGTTTTTGGCTTGTGTTTCGTCACGGCAGGCGTCATTATTCACAGTCGCACCTCTCCTAACACTTTGCCTGGACATAATGGTTGCGCTTACGCTGGATCAACTTGCCGAGAGGCAACAGGAATTGTATGGTCGTATCTCGCGCGCCAATAAGAACCTGCACATGGTCGGCGAAGCAAATTATACACGAGACGTCGTTGAAGGCCGTCTGAATCAATTGCGAAGAAATTAGAACGAGTTTCAATAGAATCACGTATCAATGCTGAGCCTGAAAACACCGGCTACAGCGGATAACGAATACTTTTAGACAGACACTTCTGGTCTCGCAGAGGAAGCGTATTTGAACTGCGCTGCCGCCATAACCTCTGTGCTGTCACAATTTCCTGCCACCATAGACGATTCGCCTGGGCCCGCTCCTGTGCCTGCAGCGCCTGCCAGGAGCATACCTACTTTGAACGTGCCTACGTTCTCCGGTCACTTTGCCGACTGGATGTCGTTCAAGGACCTCTTCAATGCTATCATCAATCAAGACTCCTGGCTCGGTCCAGTTGAGAAGCTGCAGCAGCTTAGAACTCACGTACAAGGCGAGGCCGCCGAGATGCTCAAGGCCATCCAAGTCACTGACGCCAACTACGAGGTAGCTTGGAAGTGCCTCGAGGATTATTATTCGAATAAACGGTGCCTTGTCTTATCGTTTACGCGTGATCTTCTCAACTTGCCTGCAGTCGCCTCGGAGTCAGCTGATGAAATTAAAGCGTTGCTTACAGGCACTACCAATGCTATTGCTGCACTAGAACAGTTACAGCGTCCTGTTACTCAATGGGACGACCTGCTCATCGCAATCACCACTAGGAAGCTCGACGCCAGGACCTTCCGCGAGTGGGAAGCACCGCTGTGCTTGTCAAACAAGCCACCCAATTTCGATACTCTCAAGACGTTTCTCGAGCAACGCGTCTTTAGGCTAGAGATCGTTGCCTCCTTTTCTTTCAAGCAGTGCAAGAAAACGGAGAAGCCTTGACCATCGTCTGCGCATACTGATATACACGACAAGTGCTTCTTCTGCTCTGGGGAGCACTACATCCTCCGCTGCCAAGAGTTTCAAGCAATAACTCACTACGAGCGAAAACAATTCGTTCAATCAAAGGGCTTGTGCACCAACTGTCTTGGTTCGCACAAGCTTGCAAATTGTAAGTCGGGTAAGCGTTGCAAAAACTGCAACCAGCCGCATCATACACTTTTGTACGAGGACGCTGCTGCCTCGTCGCATATCATAACGATGCCTCTTCCTGATGGCTTCAAGGCCAGTCAAAGCATCAGCTGCGCTGTACTTCCGGCGGGAGACAGCAGGACCATGATTCTTCTGCCAACTGC
>JAPYYV010000629.1:0-29951 GCA_030522625.1 Copidosoma aretas
TCGTAAAGAAAATTAACCATACACATATTATCCGTTTTTCCTGGTTCCACCGACCCCATTACGCGTCTTGTGCGCATAATCCTAAACAAACCCCGCAATTTATAGTAATTTATTTACTTGCTATATTATGAACTAACAGTATCTTGAGTTACCGGTTTATGAATCTTGGGCTTTATTTTATGATGATATTTTTCTCGTAATGTAATTACTTACAACTTCATTCACTCGCTGTCCCTTGGGTTACTTGGTTCGAAAGCTTAAGGGTTAGGTTATGATGTTCATATTATAGTTGATTGCTTACATACTGTCATATTTACTCGCTGTCCACCAAGTTACTTGCTTTAAAAGCTTAGTATTCATATAATGCTGTTATTTATATAGATATTTGTTCACTTACTACTTCATATACTTGCAGTCTTCCAGGTTACTGGATTAAAAAGCTTAAGATTGATGTAATGTTGTTATTTTTATAGTTACTCATTCATTTATTACTTTATATAGTCGCTGTCTCTCGAGTTACTGGGTAAAAAAGCTTTGGATTCAGGTTTAATTGTTACTTTTTTAGTATTTTGTTTACATTACTTTGGTTACTTGCTGTCCCCCAGGTCACTGGGTTCGTAAGCTTGGGATTCTGAATAATTTGTTATAAATTAAAGTTAATTATGTCCTTGCTATATTATTAACTAACTGTCTCCCGTGTTACTTGATTATGGGTCTTGGGATTTATGTTATGTTCTTATTTTTATAGTAATGTATTTTCTCATTGCATTATTCACTTACTGTCCCCTGCGTTACTCGGTTTGAATACTTGAGTTTTATGTTGTATCGTTATAAATCAAAAAAATTTTTAATTTATTATATTTTTAAACTTGCTGTCCCTTATTTTTCTGGGTTAAAAAGCTAGGGCTTTAGGTTATATTGTTATTTTTAATGTAGTTTGCTTACTTACTATATTATTTACTTGATGCCCCCCGCAATACTGGGTTAAGAAGCTTGTAATTTATGTCATTTTGTCAATTTTATCGTCATTGATTTACCAACAACTTTATTAATTTGTAGTTCTTAGGGTCACTAGGTTTTAAATCTCAGAATCAAAGTTATTCTGTTATTTTAAAAGTAATTCATTAACTTACTATGTTGTTTACTCGCTGTCCCCCAAAATACTAGGTTAAAAAGCATGGGCTTTCGGTTATGTTGTTATTTTTATAGTAATGTATTTACTTACAACGTCATTTACTCGCTTTTCTCTACTTAACTGGATTGGAAAGCTTTGGATAAAGGTTATGTTGTTATTTAAATAATGATTTATATGATCATTATATTAGTAAACTTGCTTTCCTAAGGTAACTGTGTTAAAAACTGGGACTGTAGGTTTTGTAGTTAACAATAATATCACTTGTTTGCTTACTACATTATTAACTTGCCGTTCCCCAGATCACTAGGTAAAAAAGCTTAGGATTTAGGTTATATTGGGATTGTTTAGTAATACATTATTAACTGCATTGTTTTCTCGTTGTATTCCGGGTAACTAGGTTTATAAGATTGGGTCTTACTTTATGTTATTATTTGCTTGGGAATGTGTTTACTTACTATTTCATCTTCTAGCTGTCCCCGCGGTTACTTGGTTAAAAAGCTTAGGATTTAGATTATGTTATTATTAGACGAATATTTTATTTACTTATATCATTAAACTTGCATTTTCTCGGGCTACTAGGTTGAAAAACTTGGGCTACGGGTTAAGTTATTATTTTGATAGTAGTTTGTTAAGTTGCTATATGATATACTGGATTTCCACCGGGATACAAGGTCAAAAAGCTTGGGATATGTATTTTGTTGTTATTTTCATTGGAATTTATGTACTTCCTACTTCACTAACTTGCTGTCCTCCGAGTTATTATGTATACAATCTTAGGATCTGTGTTATGTTGTTATTTTTATCGTAATGTATTAACTAACATCTTTATTTTCTCGCTGTCTTTCGGGTTACTGGATTAGAATGCATAGGGATAAGGTTTTGTTGTTATTTTTGTAGTAGTTTGCTTACGTACTATATTATTTACTCGCTTCCCCACGGTTTACTAGGTTGAAAAGCTTGCCATCTAGGATATGCTGTTATTTACAATGTAATTTATCTACATACTATCTTATTAGCGAACTGTCTCCTGGGTTAAGTATCTTAGGATTTAGGTTATGATGTTCAGTATATAGTAGTTTGTTTACTTACCATATCATTGATTTGTTGTCTTCCAAGATTCTAGGTTAGAAAGGTTGGGCTGCAGTTCATGTTAATGTTTTCAAAGTAATTTGTAATCTTACTCCATTATTTACTCGCTATCTCCCGGATTAATGTGTTTAAAAGTTTAGGGTGTACGTTATGTTATTATTTTAAAAGTAGTTTGTAATCTTACGACTTTATTTACTCACTTTTCTCCGAGTGACTTGGTTCAAAAGCTTGAATGAATGTTATGATGTTGTTTTTATAGTTATTCCATATACCTACTACTTTATTTACTTGCTGTCTCCAGTAACTTAGGAGATAGCGAGTAAATAATGTAGTGAGTATATTATACAGATTAACTATAAAAACTACAAAAAAACATCGATTCACGAAATAACATTAATCCTAAGCTTTTTCACTCAGTAATTCGGAGGATAGTAAGTAAATGAAGTCGTAAGTAGACAAACTACTATTGAAATGGTAACATCACCTACAGCCTAAGCTTTATAACCCAGTAACCCGAGGGACAGCAAGATTGATAGTATGATAATTAAATAAATTATTAGTCAAATAACAACATAACCTCAATTCCAGGATTTATAACCCAGTAACCTAGGGACAGCAAGTTAATAAAGTAGAATGTAAGTAAGTTACCATAAAATAAACAACTTATCATGAATCCCACGCGTCTAAATCCAGTTTTCCGAGAGACAGCAAGTAAATAAAGTAGTAAGTAAATATAATACTATAAAAATAGCATAAAAACATTAATTCAAGCTTTTAAACCAAGTAACTCGGAGAATAGTGAGTTAATCAAGTCGTAAGATTACAAACTACTTTTAAAATAATAACATAACCTACACCCTAAACTTTGAAACACATTAATCCGGGGAATAGCGAGTAAATAATGGAGTAAGATTACAAACTACATTGAAAACAATAACATGAACTGCAGCCCGACCTTTCTAACCCAAAATATTGGGAGGCAACAAAAAAATAATAGAGTAAGTAAACAAACTACTATATACTGAACATCATAACCAAAACCCTAAGATTTTTAACCCAGTAACCAAGGAAACAGTGCGCTAATAAGATAGTATGCAGATAAATTACTTTAAAAATAACATAACTTAATGCCCTAGCTGTTTAACCTAGTAATCCAAGGGACAGCTAGTTATGGGTCTGAAATCAATATAACTTAATTCCTAAGCTCTTTAACCCGGTAGCCTGGGAGCCAGCGAGTATATAAAGTAGTGTGTAAATAAGTTCCTATAAAATAAAATTAATCCAAGCTTTTTAACCCAGTAACCCAGAGGATAGGGAGTAGATAAAGGTATAAGATTACAAACTACTTTAAAAATAGTAACATAACCTACAGCCTAAGCTTTTTATTACAGTAACCCGTTAGACAGCGAGTGAATAAAGTAGAATGTAACTACATCACGTTAAAAAAAACAACTCAACATAAATCCCAAGCTTCTTAAACCAGTATCCTGGAGGACAGCAAGTAAATGATATAGTAAGTAAACAAACTAATATAAGATAAACAACATAACCTAAATCCTAAGCTTTTTAATCTAGTATCCCATAGAACAGTGATCTAATAATATGGTATGTGATTAAATTACTTAAAAAAAAACAGCGTAACCCAAATTTAAAGCTATTGATCCCAGTAAACCATAGGCCAACGAGTAAATAATATAGTCAGTAAAAAACTACTATGGAAATAACAACATTACCTAAACCGTATGCATTACACCTAGTAACCTTAGGGACAGCAAATAAATAAAGTAGAAGTAAATTCACTCCTATAAAAATAAATATATAACATGAATACTAAGCCTTAGAACTTAGTAACCCGAAAGACAGTTGATTCATAATATAGAATGTGAAGAAATTACTATAAAAACAACAAGTTTACTTAAATTTCACACGTTTCATCCCATTACCCTGGAAGACAGGGAGTTCAATAATATAATAATATAATAATCAAGTATATTGATGGTTGGATTAAAACATAATCTAAATCGCAAGCTTATAAACCCAGTAAGTTAAGGGACAGCAAGTAAATGATATAGTAAGTAAGTAAGTTACTATAAAAAGAACGACATAACCTTAATCTCAAGATTCTGAACCCAGTGACCCAAGGGACAGCAAGTCGATAAAGTAGTAAGTAAATACAATACGATAAAAATAACAAAACAACATAAATCCCAAGCTTCTTAACGTAGTATTCCGAGGGACAGCAAGTAAATGATCTAGTACGTAAAAAAACTACAATAACAATCACAACATACCCTGAAGCTCGAGCTTTTAAACCCAGTAACCCAAGGGACAGCAAGTTTAATAGTACAATATTTAATATATTTTGGGTTCATAAAAAAAAACCCGATTCCTAAGATTTATAACCCGGTAACCTGGGAGACAGCAAGTTAATAAAGTAGTAGGTGAATAAAATACTAAAAAAATAACAACATAACATATAACCCAGGATCCTAGGGCACAGTAAGTTAACAATATAGTATGTAGATAAAATTCTTTATAATAACAGCATATCCTGAATTACAAGCTTTGTAACCTAGTATCCAAGGGAACAGCAAGTTTAATAATATAAAAATTAAATAAATTATTGGTTTAACAATACCATAAACTAAATCCTAAGCTTTTAACCGATGGAAACCCAAAAACAGCATGTCCATGGAGTAGTAGGTAAAGGACTAACTATAAAAATGACAACAAAACATAAATCGCAACCTTTTCCCCTCGTATCCCGGGGGGCAGCAATTAACTAACATAGTAAGTTTACAAACTACTAATCAAATACTAATATAACGTAGAGCCCTAGCTTTTTCACACTGCTACGCGAGAAGAAGCGAGCTTAATAGTACAATAAATCAATCAATTATTTGTTGAATAACATCATATTTCAAGTCGTCTGATTGTTAACCCAGTAACTGTGACAACAGCAAGTAATTAAAAATGTAAGTAAATACATCACGGTAAAAATACCAAAATTATATAGATCTCAAGATTGTAAACATAGTAACTCAGAGGACGGAAAGTAGATAAAATAAAATGTGAATAAATAAAAATAATAATAACAACTAAACATCAATCTTAAGTTTCTTAACCCAGTAACCAAGGGGACCATAAATTAACCTAAACTTCAATCTTTTCATCCTAGTATCCCGGGGGACAGCAAGTTCAACAATATAATAATTAAATAGATTATTAGTTAGATAACACTATGACTTAAATAAAAAGCTTTTTAATTCCGTAGCCTAGAGGAAAGCCAGTAAATATATTAGTAAGCAAACAAACTACAATAACAATAAAAACTCATCCTTAAGCTCAGGCTTTTAAACCCAGTAATTTAAGGGACAGCGAGTTTAATAATATAATATTCAATAAGTTTAAGGTTGGATAACAAAAATATCTAATTCTCAAGCTTTTGACCCTTTTATCCGGGAGACAGCGAGTAAATCAGATAGTTGGTAAATAAAATAACTATAAAAATTACAGCATAACATACATTCCAAGCTTTTTAGACCAGTAATCCGGAAAATAGTAAGTAAATAAAGTCATTAGTAAACGAACTACTGTTAAAATGATAACATAATCCACAGCAGCGACCTCAAACGTCGCACCAAACTATATGCTTAAGCATACTATATAGATATACTTAAGCATTACGGTTGGTGCGGAATTGGGGATCGCTGATCCACAGCCTAAGCTGTATAACCCAATAACTGAAGGGGCAGGAAGTTTTATAATGATATAATTAAATAAATTATTGGTTGAATAACAACATAACCTAAATTCCAAGCATTTCATCGCAGTAACCCAGGAAAAAGCTAGTAATCGATAAAAAAGTGAATAAATATGTAATTAACAACATATGCTGAGTACTTAGATTTTAAACCATTTATCCTAGGAGATAGCAAGTAAATAATCGATGAACAAAAAAATTATTATAAAATAAACAGCATAACATTAATCTCAAGTATTTAAACACAGTAATCCGGAAGATAGTAAGTAAATAATGTTGTAACTGAACATACTACTATTAATAATTACATAACCTAAATCTTTAGCTTTATAACCCAGTAACCCACAGGACAGCAAGATTGCTAACATAATAATCAAATAAATCATTGGTCAAATAACAACAACTTAAATCCCTAGCTTTTTTCCAGTAACCTAGTGTATCAGTTACTAAAAAGAAAACAAATGAACCTGAATCTCAAGATTCTAAACTCAGTGACCCGAGAGACAGCGAGTAAATATAGTAGTAATTAAATAAATAACTTTAAAAATAGCTAAAAAACATTATCCCATGCTATTTATACTAGTAACCTGGAGGATAGTGAACTAATTACATCATAAGATTACAATCTACATTTAAAAAAGTAACATAACCTACAGCCTAAGCTTTTTAACACAGTATCTCGAGATACGGCGAGTGAATGAAGTAGTAAGTAAACACATCACGATATAAAAACAACTTAAAATGAAACCCCAAGCTTCCTAACCCAGTAACCCAGGAGACAGCAAATAAACGATATAGTGAGTAAACAATCTACTATAAAATAAACAACATAACCTTAACCCTAAGCTTCTTAACGTAGTAACCCAAGATTAAGCGAATCGATGTAGTAGAAAGAAAATTTACTACTATAGAAATAAAACATAACATGAATCCTAAGCATCTTAACTTCGTATCCCTTATGACAGCAAGTAAATGATACAGTATTAAAAGAAACCAACTATAATAAAAATAACATAACCTGCAGCCCAAGTTTTTCAACCAAGTAACTCCGGAGGTAGTGAGTAAATAATGTTGTAAGTATATAAATTACTATAAAAATAACAACATACCAATAATCCAAGCTTTTTAAACCAGTGAATTGAAGAATAGTGAGTAAATGAAGTAGTGAGTAAAAAAACTATACAAAAATATTATAATCAAATACATTATTAGTTAGATAACGACATGACCTAAATCCCAAGCTTTGTAGTTTGTTTACTTACTAAATTATTTACTTGCTTTCCTTCGGTCTACGGGATTAAAAAGCTTGGGATTCAGGTCATGTCGTTATCTAACTAATTATGTATTTGATTATACTATTGTTGAACTTGCTTTCCCACGGGATACTAAGATAAAAAGATTGAAATTTGGGTTAATCTTTATGGTCCCCTAAGTTACTAGGTTAGGAAGCTTGGGATTGATGTTTAGTTGTTATTCTAATTGTTATTCATTTACAACCTACTTTATCTATTTGCTGTTCTCTGGGTTACTATGTTTACAATCTTGGAATTTATGTTATGATGTTATTTTTATCGTGATGTTTTTACTTACATCTTTATTTACTTCCTGTTTTCACAGTTACTGGGCTCACAATCTGGGGACTTTGACAATGTTGTTATTTAACAAACGATTGATTGATTTATTATATAATCAAGCTCGCTTTCCCTTGGGTAGCAGTGTTAAAATGCTGGGGCTCTAGGTTACATTATTATTTTAATAGTAGTTTGTAAACATAACATGTTAGTTGATTGCTGTCCTCCGGGTTAGTAGAAAAAAAAGCTTGCGATCTATGTTCTGGTGTCATTTCTATAGTAATTTATTTACCTACTACTTTATTTACATGCTGTCCTCCGGGTTTCTGGATTTAAAAGCTTAGGATTTAGTTCATGTTGTTATTTAACCAATTATTAATATAATCATCATATTGTTAAACTCGCTTATCCTCGAAATACTGGGTAAAAAAGCCAAAACTTAGGTTATGTCATTATTAAACCAATAATTTCATTAATTTTGATATTAATAAACTCTCTGTTTCTTTGGTGCCTGGGTTAAAAAGCTTGGGATTTAGAATATGCTGTTATTTTTAAAGTAATTTATGTACATACTATATTATTAGCTAACTGTCCCCTGGATTTCTGAGTTAAGAAGCATGAACTGTAGGTTATGTTCTTATTTTATTATTAGTTTTTTTACTCACGGCTTCATTTACTCACTATTCTCCAATTTACTGCTTTAAAAAGCTTGGATTATTGTTATGTTGTTATTTTTCTAGTAATTTATATACTTAAAATATTATTTACTCACTACCTCCAGGGTTACTTAATTGAAAAACTTGGGATGCAGGTACGTTATTTTTCTAATAGTTGGTTTTTTTAATTACTATATCATTTACTTGCTGTCTTAAGGCATATGGGGTTAAGATGCTTGGGACTCATGTTATGTTTTATTTCTATAGTTGTAAATTTTCTTTCCACCTCATCGATTCGCTTACTCTTGGGTTACTAGGTTAAGAAGCATAGAGTTCACGTTATTTTGTTCATTTTCTAGTAGATTGTTTACTTACTATATCGTTTACATGCTGTCTCCTGAGTTACCGGGTTAGTCAGCTTGGGGTTTCATGTTAAGTTGTTTTTATATCGAAATGTGTTTACTTACTACTTCATTTACTTGCCATCCCTCGGGATACTGTGGTAAAAAGCTTGGGCTGTAGGTTATGTTACTTTTTTAAAAGTAAATTGCGATCTTACGACGTAATTAATTCACTATCCTCCAGGTTACTAGTTTAAATAGCATGGGATAATGTTATGTAGTTATTATTATTGGCATTTATTTAATTACTTCTATATTTATTCGCTGTCTCCCGGGACACCGAGTTTAAAAGCTTGCGAACCAGGTTATATTGAAATCGAACCTAAAATTTATTAACCATTATATGATTAACCTCGCAGTCCCTTGGGTTACCGGGTTAAAATGTTTGGGCTCCAGGTTATATTGTAATTGTTGTTGTAGTTTGATTACTTACTATATTATTTACTTGCTTTCCCCCGGGATACTGGATTAAGAAGATATGGCTTTAGGTTATGGTGTTATCTAACTAATAATCTTCTAAATTATTATACTTGAGCTATAAAATGCTTGGAATTCAGGTTATGTTGTTATTTAACCAATAATTTATTTAATTACATCATTATTAAACTTGCTGCACCTGTAGTTACTGGGTTATACAGCTAAGGCTGTAGATTATGTTATCATTTTAATAGTAGTTTGTTAATTAACGACTTTTTTTACTTACTATCTTCCGGATTACTGGTCTAAAAAGCTTGGAATGTATGTTATGCTGTAATTTTTATAGTTATTTTATTTACCTACTACTTGATTTACTCGCTGTCTCCCGGATTGCAGGGTTAAAAAGCTTAAAAATCAGGTAATCTTGTTATCCAACCCAAAATTTATTAAATATTATATTATTAAACTCGCTGTCCCTTGAATTACTGGGTTTAAAGGCCTGAGCTTAAGGTTATGTTATTATTGTTATTGTAGTTTGTTTACTTACTACATTATTTTCTTGCGGTCCTCCGGGCTATGGGATTAAAAAGCTTTGGATTTAAGTCATGGTGTTATCTAACTAATAATCTATTTAATTATTATATTGTTGAACTTGTTGTCCCCCGGGATACTAGGATGAAAAGATTGAGGTTTAGGTTAATGTATGGTCCCCTTAGTTACTGGGTTAAGAAGCTTACGATTGATGTGAAGTTGTTATTTTTATTGTTAATTATTTACTTTATATTTGATTTACTTGCTGTCCTCTGAGTTACTATGTTTACAATCTTGGGATCTATATAATGTTTTGGATTTTTACCGTGATGTATTTACTAACATTTTTATTTACTCGCTGTTGTCACAGTTACTGGGTTAACACTCTTTGGAATTGAAAAATGATGTTATTCAACAAATAGTTGATTGATTTATTGTATTATTAAGCTCGCTTTTCCCCGCGCAACAGTGTAAAGAAGCTGGGGCTCTACGTTATATTAGTATTTCAATAGTAGCTTGTAAACCTACCATGTTAGTTAATTGCTGACCCCCGGGATACTAGGAAAAAAAGGTTGCGATTTATGTTTTGTTGTCATTTTTATAGTTATTCCCTCACCTACTACTCCATGAGCATGCTGTTCTTCGGGTTTCTATTGGTTGAAAGCTTAGGATTTCGGTTATCCAATTATTCAACCAATAATTCATATAATTTTTATATTATTAAACTTGCTGTTCCTCTGGTTACTGGGTTAAAAAGCTTGGAATTTAGGATATGCTGTTATTATAAAGAAATTTATCTACATACTATATTGTTTACTTACTGTCCCCTGGGATCCTGGCATAAGAAGCTTGGACTGTGGGTGATCTTATTATTTTAAAAGATGTATGTAATAATAAGACTTTATTAACTTGCTATTCTCCGGGTTACTAGGGTCAAAATCTGGGATTAATGTTATGTTGCGATTTTTTTCGTATTTTATCTACCTACTCCTTTATTAACTCGCTGTCTCCCAGGTTACTGAGTTAAAAAGCTTAGGAATCAGGTTTTTTTTTATAAATTCAAAATATATTAAATATTGTATTATTACCCTTGCTTTCCCTTGGGTTACTGGGTTTAATAGCCTGAGCTTCAGGGTATGTTGTGATTGTTATTGCAGATTGTTTACTTACTAGATCATTTACTTGCTGTCCCTCTGGATACTACGTTGAGAAGCTTGGGATTTATGTTGTGTTGTTATTTTTATCGTAATGTATTTACTTACTGCTTTGTCGACTCGCTGTTCCTCGGGTTACTGGGTTCAGAATCTTGAGATTAAGATTATGATGTTCTTTTTATAGTAACTTTTTTACTAACTTTTTTATCAACTCACTGTCCCCTTAGTAAGTGGGTCAAAATGTTTGGGATTTCGGTTATCTTCTTAGTCAACCAATAATGTATTAAATTATTATAATATAAAACTCTCTGTCCCATGGTTAACTGGGATAAAAAGCTGGGGCTGCATGTTATGTTATTTAAGTAATTGTAGATTTTTCAAATACTTTATTATTTACTTGCCGTCCCTGCGGCTACTTAGTTAAGAAGCTTGAGAACTATGTTTTGTTGTTTTTTTTTATACAATCTATTAACTTCCTTTTTTACTTACTTGCTGTCCCCAGATTACTGGGTTACGAATCTTAGAATTTAGGGTATCTTGTTATTCGATTAATAATAAATGTGATCATTATATTATTTAACTCGCTGTTTTCCTGGATACTGGATTAAAAAGCCAGAGATTTAGGTAACGTTGTTTTATTTACAGTAATTTATTCACATTTTATATTATGAATCAACTGTCATTCCGGTTACTAAGTTATATGGCTTAGAATTCATGTTACACATTTATTTTTATAGTAGTCAATTTATTTCTACTTTATTCATTCGCTGTCCCTAAGGTTACTAAGTTTAATGCATACGGTTTAGGTTATGTGGTAATTTATGTAGTTTCTTACTATATTATTTACTCGCTGGCCCATCGTTTACTGCGTTCAAAAGCTTCAAATTTGGGTTACGCTGTTTTTTTTTAAGTCATTTAATCACAACTATATTATAAGATCACTGTTCTCTGGGATACTAGATTAAAAAGCTTAGAATTTAGGTTATGTTGTTTATCTTATATTAGTTTGTTTACTTACTATATCATTTACTCGCTGTCCTCCAGGATACTGGTTTAAGAAGCTTGGGATTTATATTAAGTTGTTTTTTTTAACGTGATGTAGTAATATTTTACTTTATTTACTCGTTGTCCCACGGGTTACTGTAATAAAAAGCTTAGGCTGTAGGTTATGTTACTATTTTAAAAGTAGTTTGTAATCTTAAGACTTTATTTACTCCCTATCTGCCGGGTTACTGGGTTAAAAAGCTTAGCTTAATAGTATTTTTATAGTAATTTATATACATACTAATTTATATACTCGCTGTCTCTCAGGCTACCGGGTAAAAGAGCTTAGAAATCAGGTTATATTTTGCTGGGTTCAGGATACTGGGACGAAAAGATTAAAATTTAAGTTAATTTTTTTTTTTATAGTAATTTATTTACCAACCATATTATTTACTCGTTGTCCCCCAAGATACTGGGTCAAGAAGCTTGGGATTTATGTTAAATTGTTATTTTCATCGTAATGTGTTTACTTACTACTTTATTGACTTGCTGTCCCTTCGGTTACTGGGTTAAAAAGCTTGGGCTGCAGTCTATAATATTTTTTTAAAAGTAGGTTTTAAATTACTGTATTTTTCTTCTGCTGTCCACAGGTTACTGGATTATAAAGCTTAGGATTTAGGGTACCTTGTTATTTAATCAATAATTTATTTGTTTAATATATTCTAAACTTGCTGACCCCCGAGATTCTGGGTTAAGAAGCTTGTGCTGTAGGTTATATTACTATTTTAGAAGTAGTTTGTAATCTTACTACTTAATTTATTGGCTGTCTCCCGGATTACTGTGTTAAAAAGCTCAGGATGTAGGTTATATTATTATTTTATAAGGAGTTTGTTATCTTACGACTTTATTTACTTACCTTTCTCCGGATTACTGGGTCTAAAAGCTTGGTTTAAGGTTATGTGGTCATTTCTATAGTAATTCATTTACTTACTACTTTATTCCTTCGCTGTCTTCCAAGTTGCTGGGTTATAAAGCTTAGAATTTATGTTATGTTTTTATTTTATAGCAGTAAATTTACTTACTACTTTATTTATTCGCTGTATATTGGGTTACTTGGGTAAATGCATATAGTTTAGGTTATGTTGTTATTTTTATAGTAGTTTGTTATATTACTATATCATATACTCTTTGTCAACCGAGAGATTGGGTTAAGACTACTTATTGATTTGCTGTCTCTCGGTTAACTGGGTTTATATTCTAGGGTTTAGGTTACGTTGTTCTCTTTACAGCAACTTACTTAGTTATTACTTTATATACTTGCTGTTCTCTGGGAAACTGGGTTAAAAAGCTTGGGATTAATGTTATTTCATTATTTTTATAGTAATTTATTTACGTACTACTTGATTTTCTCGCTGTTTTCCAGGTTATAGGTTACAAAGCTTAGGATTTAGGTTATAGTGTTATTTTTATAATAATTGACTTGAATATTGTTTACATTATCAACTTGCTGTCTCCCGGTTTACTGGGTTTCAGATGGCTCATCACCCCTGTATAGCACATGTTTTCAATATTTTATCATAAATGTTTACTTTAAGTTTTAAGAAGTGTCTTTCAACCCGGCAATCTCATTAGGCAGTAAATCCATTGAGAGTAACTACAGAAAAGATTGCAAAAACTTTTGTCAATAAATATTTTAAATATGGTGTGTACAGGGGTAAAGAGGCCCCTTAAAAGCTTAGGATTTAATTTATGCTGTTTATTTTGTAATAATTTATCAGTTTATCCAATATTTACTTCATGTTCCCTGGTTGACTAGAATAAAAAGTTTGGGATGTAGGTCATGTTGTTCTAATTATAGTATTTAATTTACTGTCTTTATCAGGAACCAACTGTATCCGGCGTTACCTAGTCATAAAGCTTAGGATTCATGTTATAGTTTTATTTCTATAGTAGTAAATTTACTTATTACTTTATTTATTCGCTGTCCTTTGGTTAACTTGGTTTAATACATATGGTTTAGGTTATGTCACTATTTTTATAGTAGTTTTATTACTTACTATATCATTTACTCTTTGTCCCTCAAGATACTGGGTTATAAAGCTTGGGACTTATGTTAAGTTGTAATTTTTATCGTAATATATTTACTTACTACATTATTGACTCGCTGTCCCTGAGGTAACTAGGTTTATAATCTTAAGATTTAGGTTAAGTTTTTTTCTTAATAATAACTTACTTACTTACTACTCATATACTTGCTGTCCCCTTCGTAATTTGGTTAAAAGCTGAGGACTCAGATCATGTTGTTATTGGAACAATGATTTATTTGATTATTATATTATCAAATTTGCTGTCCCGCGGGTTACTGGGTTTCAATGTTTGAGCTGTAGGTTATGGCATTTTCTTTAAAGTAGCTTGTAAACTTACTACTATATTTACTTGCTGTCTCAAGGGTAACTGTATTAAAATGCTTGGAATTTAGGTTATGTTGTCATTAAACAAATATTTTATTTTATCTCTGTATTATTCTACTCGCTGTCCTTCAGATCACTGGGTGATAAAGCTTGTGCTGTAGATGATGTTATTAGTTTTATGGTAGTATCTTTATCTACAACTCTATTTACTTACAATCTTGCGGCTTACTGGGTTATAAAGCTTAGATCAATGTTATGCTGTTGTTTGCATAGTAATTTATTGACTTACCACTTTAATTACTCGTTGCGTTCTAGGTTACCGAGTTTAAAAGATTAGGATTCAGGATGCATTGTTATCTAACCCATAATTTGTTGAATACTACATTTATATACTTGCTGTCACTCGTGTTACTGGGTTATAAAGCTTAGGTTGTAGGCTATGTTATCATTATAATAGTGGTTTATTTACATATGACGTAATTTACTTACTACTCTACGTCTTACTGGGATAGAAAGCTTATAATTAATGTTACGTTAAAATTTTTATAATAATTTTATTTACATACTACATCATTCAATCGCTGTCTCCCGGTTACTGAGTTGCAAAGCTTAGGATCTATGTCATATTGTTTACTTCATAATAATTATTTAGTTTATCCATTATTAACTTTCTGTCCCCTGGGTTACTTGGTTTGAATGCTAAGGACTCGGGTTATGTCGTTTTTTTTATATTCTTTCCTTATTTCATTGATCACATGCTGTTTTCCGGGTTACTGGGTCAAAATGTTTGGGATTTAGGTTATATTGTTATAGCTATAGTAATTAATTTACGGTCCATATTATGAACCAACTGTCTCCCGTGTTGCTGCGGTAAATAGCTTAGGATTTATGTTAGGTTTTTATCTTTATAATCGTATATTTACTTACTACTTTATTCATTCGCTGTCCTTTGGGTTACTTCGTTAAATGCATATGGTATGTTTTATGTTGTTATTTTATAGTAGTTTGTGTACTTACTACATCATTCACTCGTAGTCCCCCAAAATACTGGGTTAAAAAATTTGGGATTTATGTTAAGTTGTAATTTTTATCGTAATGTTTTTACTTACTACTTTATTGACTCGCTGTCCCTCGGGTTACTGGGTTTATAATTATATGATTTAGGTTAAGTTGTTCTCTTTAAAATAATTTACTTACTAACTACTTTATATACTTGCTGTCCCTTGGGTTACTGGGTTAAAAAGCTGAGGAATTAGGTCATGTAGTTATTTGACCAATGATTGATTCGATTATTATATTATCAAATTTGCTGTCCCGCGGGTTACTGGGTATAAATGCTTGGGCTGTAGTTTATTGTATTTTTTTTTAAGTAGTTTGTAAACAGACTACTTCATTTACTCGCTGTCTTCCGGGTTACTGGGTTAAAAAGCTTAAGCTGCATGTTATGTTGTTTAAGTAATAGAAGATTTTTCATATACTTTATTATTTACTTGCTGTCCCTGGGGTTACTGGGTTAAGAAACTTGAGAACAATGTTTTGTTGTTATTTTTATACAATCTATTAACTTACTCCTTTATTTACTTGCTGTCCCCAGGTTACTGGATTACAAAGCTTAGAATATAGCTTTTAATCTTGTTATTTGATTGATAATTAAAGTGATCATTATATTATTTAACTTGCTGTTCTTCGGGATACTGGTATAATAAGCTTGAGATTCAGGCAACATTGTTTTATTAATAGTAATTTATTTACATTCTATATTAGATATCAACTTTCATTCGGGTTACTTAGTAATAAGACTTAGGATTCGTGTTTTTTTTTTATTTTTATAGAAGTAAATTAACTTCTACTTTATTCATTCGCTGTCCCTAAAGTTACTAGGTTTGATGCATACGGTTTAGGTTATGTTGTTTTTTTTATAGTAGTAGTTTACTTATTTTATTTTTTCGCTTGCCCACTGTTTACTAGAATTAAAAGCTTTATATTTGAGATATGCTGTTTTTTTTAAGTATTTTAATTACATACTCTATTATTAGCTCATTGTCTCCTGGGTTACTAGGTCAAAAAACTTAGAGTTTAGGTTATGTTGATTATCTCATATTAGTTTGTTCACTTACTATAACATTTACTCGCTGTTTCCTAGGATACTGGTTTAAGAAGCTTGGGATTCATGTTGAGTTTTTTTTTAACGTGATGTAGTTACTTACTTCTTTATTCACTCGTTGTCTTCCAGTTTACCGGATTAAAGAGCTTAGGAATCAGGTTATATTGCTTTTCAACCGTTAATTTAAAAAATATTATAATATTTAACTCGCTGTCCCTCAGAATACTGGAACAAAAAGATTGAAATTTAGGGTATTCTGCTATCTGTTATACTAATTTATTTACCAACTATATTTTTCACTTGCTGTTCCCCGGGCTACTATATTCAGAAGCATGTGATTCATGTTAAGATGTTATTTTTATAGTAACATTCTTATTTTAAGTTTGATGACTTGCTGTACCCTGGGTTGGTGGGTTATGAAGCTTGGACTGTAGGTTATAATATTATTTAAATAGTAGTCTGTTTACTTTTGACGTTATTTACTCAATATTCTCCGGTTTACTGGGTTAAAAAGCTTAGGATTGCTGTAATATTGTAATTTTTATAGTTATTTTATTCACTTACTACCTTATTGACTCGCGGTCTCTCGGGTTACAGGGTTATACAGCTTGGGCTGTAGGTTATGTTATCATTTTAATAGTAGTTTGTTTACTTACATCTTTATTTACCAACAATCTTCCAGAATACTGGGTTATCAAGCTTGGGATTTATGTTAAGTTGTTTTTTTTATCGTGATGAATTTACTTACTACTTAATTCGCTCGCTGTCCCACGGGTTACTGTGTCAAAAGCTCGGGCTGTAGGTAAAGTTACTATTTTCTAAGTAGTTTGTAATGATACGACTCTATTTACTTACCATTCTCTGGGTTACTGGATTGAAAAGCTTGGATTAAAATTATGTCTTTAATTTTATAGTAATCTAATTAGTTACTCCTTTTTTTACTTTCTTTTCCCTAGGCTACAGGCTTTCCAACCCATAATTTAATGAATATTATACTATTGAACTAGCTGTCCCTCGTATTACTAGATTAAAAACCTTGGGTTTAAAGTAATGTTGTTGTTCTTATTGTAGTTTGTTTACTTACAACATTATTTACTTGCTGTCTCCCGGGTTACTCGATTAAGAAACTTAGGATTTAGGTTATGGTGTTATATAACCAATAATCTATTTCATTATTATATGGTTCAACTTGCTGTCTCCCAGGATACTGGGACGAAAAGATTAAAATTTAAGTTGATTTATTATTTTTATAGTAATTTGTTCACCAACCATATTATTTACTTGTTGACCCCGAGATACTGGGTTAAGAAGCTTGGAATTTATGTTAAGTTGCTATTTTTATGGTAATGTATTTACTTACTACATTATTGACTTGCTGTCCCTCGCGTTACTGGGTTTAAAAGCATATGCTTTAGGTTTTGCTCTAATTGTTATTGTGGTTTATTTACTTACTATATCATTTACTAGCTGTCCTTTGGGTTACTGGGTTAAGAAGCTTAGGATTTAGGTTATGCTGTTATCTTACCATTAATCTATTTAATTATTATATTTGTGGAACTCGCTGTCTCTTGGGATACTGGGATAAAAACATTGAAGTTCAAGTTCATTTGTTATTTTTATAGTAATTTATTTACCAACCATATCATTTACTCTTTATTCCACAAAATACTGCGTTAGGAAGAATGGGATTTATGTTAGTTGTTATTTTTATCGTAATGTATTTACTTACTTCTTTATTGACTTGCTGTCATTTGGGTCACTTGGTTAAAAAGCTTGGGCTGAGCCTATGATATTTTTTTATAAGTAGGTTTTCGATTACTATATTATTTATTTGCTGTGTCTGAGGTTACTGGGATAAAAAGCTCACAAACTATGATATGTTGTTATTTTTTTACAATTTATTACCTTACTCCATCATTTACTTGCTATCCTCAGGTTACTAGATTACAAAGCTTAGGATTTAGGGTATTTTGTTATTTAATCAATTATTAATTTGATCATAATATTATCAAACTCGCTGTCCCCCGAAATACTGGGTTGAGAAGCTTGGGATGTAGGTTATATTACCATTTTAAAAGTAGTTTGTAATCTTACTACTTTATTTACTCGCTGTCCCCCGGATTACTGTGTTAAAAAGCTTATGATGTAAGTTATGTTTTTATTTTATAAGAATTTCGTAATCTTACGACTTTATTCACTAACTATTCTTTGGATTACTAGGTTTAAAAGCTTGGTTTAAGGTTATGTTGTTATTTTCATGGTAATTCATTTACTCACTACTTCATTCCTCCGCTGTCTTTCAAGTTGCTGGGTTATAAAGCTTTGAATTCATGTTATGTTTTCATTTTATAGTAGTGAATTTACTTACTACTTTATTTATTGGCAGTCATTTGAATTACTCAAGTAAATGCATATGGTTTAGGTTATGTTGTTATGTTTATAGTAGTTTGGTTACGTACCATGTCATTCACTTGTTGTTTTCCGAATTTCTAGGTTAAAAAGCTTCGGATTTATGTAAAGTTGTAATTTTTATCGTAATGTATTTACTTACTACTTTATTGACCTCCTGTTCCTCGGGTTATTGCGTTCATAATCTTAGAATGTAGGTTAAGTTGTTCTCTTAACAGTAACTCACTTACTACTTTATATACTTGCCGTCTCTTGAGTACGTGGGTAAAAAAGCTAAGAAAATAGGTCATGCCGTTATTTGACGGATGATTTATTCGATTATTATATTATCAAATTTGCTTTTCCGCGAGATACTAGGTTTAAAAGCTTGGGCTGCAGCTCATGGTATTTTCTTTGAAGTATTTTGTAATCTTACTACTATATTTACTTGCTGTCTCCAGGGTTCCTATGCTAAACAGCTTGGGATTTAGGATATGTTGTTATTTGACCAATAATTTATTTAATTATTATATTATCAAACATGCTGTTCCTCGGGTTACTGGGTTAAAAAGCATAGAAATAATGTTATATTGTGATTTTTATAGTAATTTTATTTACATACTACATTATTCACTCGCTGTCTTCCAGTTACTGGATTGAAATGCTTGGGATTAGAGTTATGCTGTTATTTAACTAATAATTTATTTAATCATTATAATATTTAATTTCCTGTCCCTAGATTTACTGAGTTATAAAGCTTAGACTGTAGGTTATTTTATTATTCTAATAGTTATTTGTTTACGAACAACTTTATTTACTCACTATTCTCCGGATCACTAGTTTAAAGAGCTAGAGATTAATGTTATGTCGTAGTTTCATTCACATAGTACATTATTCACTCGGTGTCTTCCAGTTACTGGGTTACAATGCTTGGGATTTGAGTTATGTCGTTTTTAAACCAATTATTTATTGTATAATTATATTATTTTATTTGCTGTCCCTGGAGTTACTGGGTTATAAAGCTTAGGCTGTAGGTTATTATATTATTTCAACAGTTTTTTATTTACGTACGATTTTATGTACTTACTATTCTCCGGATTACTGGGTTAAAAAGCTTGATATCAATGTCTTCTCGTGTTTTAATAGGGATCTATTTACATACTACGTGATTCACTTGGTGTCTCACGGTTTGTAGGTCAAAAAGCTTAGGATTTAGGTTATATTTTTATTCTCATAATAATTGACTTAATTATTATTTATATTACTGGGTCTCTCCGGGTTACTGGGTTTTTGGTGGCTCATTAACCCTATGTAACACACGTTTTCAATTTTTCATCATATATCTTTACGTAATGTTTTTAGCTGTGTCCTTTAACCTAAAAATGAAATAGTTTGTTCTTAGTATAATGCGATTCTTTTATTAATATTTCGTTGTTATATTCCTCGCATACCAAAGCATAAAAAAGAATTAAATAAATTACCTTAATCTTTTCTAATTGACGTCCAAATTTAATTTTTTAGTTTCATTGTCTTTCTTAATCAAAACCATTAAGTGTCACCCCGGAAAAAATTTCAATAACTTTTATGATTTAATATTTAAAATATATGCTGTACAGAGGTAATAAGCCATCTTAAAAGCTTAGGATTTAAGTTATGCTGTTGATTTTATAATAATTTATGAGTTTCTTTAATATGTCCTTTCTGTTTCCCGGGGTACTGGGTTAAAAAGCTTGAAGTGTGGGTTATGTTCTTATATTTATACGAATAAATGTACTGTTTATATTATGAACCAACTGTCTCCCGTGCTACTGGGTTATGAAGCTTAGGATACATTTTATGTTTTCATTTTTATAGTAGTAAATTTACTTCCTACATTATTAATTTGCTGTCCTTTTAGTACCACAGTTAAAAGCATATGGTTAAGGTTATGTTGTTATTATTATAGTAGTTTGTTTACTTACTACATCATTCACTCGTTGTTTTCCGAGATACTGGGTTAAGAATATTAGGATATGCGTTAAGTTGTCATTTTTATCGTAATGTATTTACTTACTTTATTGACTCACTATCCCTCAGGTTACTGGGATCATAATCTTAGGATTTAAGTTAAGTTTTTATCTCTATAGTAACTTACTTACTTACTACTTTATATACTTGCTGTCCCCTGGGTAACTGGGTTAAAAAGCTGGGGACTTAGGTCATGTTGTAATTTGACCAACAATGTATTTGATCATTATATTGTTCAATTTGTTGCCCAGCGGGTTACTGGGTTTAAAATCTTGGGCTCTAGGTTATATAATTCTATTTACAGTAGTTCTTACACTTACTATTTCATTTACTCGCGGTCCCCTTGGTTCCTGGGTTAAAAAGCTTAAGCTTTAGGTTATGTTGTAATTGTTTTTGTGGTCTGTCTACTTACGATATCATTTACTTGCTGTCCTATAAGTTACTGGGTTAAGAAGCTTGGGATTTAAGAAAAGGTGTTATTTGACCAATAATTCATTTAAATATAGTATTATCAAACTCGCTGTCCCCTAAGTTACTGGTTCAAGATGCGTAGGATTCAGGTTATGTTGTTATTCTTATATTTATTAACTCAAATATTTTATCATCAACTTGCTGTCTCTCGTGTTACGGCGTCAAAATTCTTGAGATCGAGGTTATGTTGTTATTCATCTAATAATATATTTAATTAATATAATATTTAATTTGCTGTCCCTCGGGTTACTGGGTTATAAAGCTAGGGCTGTAGGTTATTTTATTAATCCAATAGTAGTATGATTACTTACGACTTTATTTACTCGCTATACTCCGGATTACTGGGTTCAAAAGCTTGGGATGTATATTATGTCGGTATTTTTTTAGTAATTTTTTTACTAACTACTTAATTCACTCGCTATCTCCCAGGTTGTAGATCAAAAAGCTTAGGATTTGGATGATATTGTTATTCTTATACTAATTGGCTTAAATATTATTTATATTATCAATTCGCTATCTCCTAGATTACTGGGTTATAGGTAGATAATTAACCCTGTGTACCACGTGTATTGAATTTTGTATTATAAATGTTCAGTTAAGGTTTTAAAAAGTCTCCTTTAACCTGGCAATAATATACCTAGTGCTAAGTATGATGAAATTTTTTTCATAAAATTTTGCAGTTATATTCTTCGCATACCAAAGCATACAGAAGAATTGATTAAATTACCTTTGAATTTTTTGGATTCAAAGTCTTTCTTAAGCAAATGCATTGAAAGTCACCACGGAAACAATTATAAAAAATTTTATGATTAAACAATTAAAATATGTGCTATTCAGGGGTTATAAGCCACATTTAAAGCTTAGGATTTAAGTTATACTGTTTGTTTATAAAAATTTATCAGTTTATACGATATTTACTTTCACTACCCTGGGATACTGGGTCTAGAAACTTGGGATGTAGGTTATATTGTTATATTTATAGTCATTAATTTACCGTCTATATCATGAACCAACTGACTCTCGTGTTGCTGGGTTACAAAGCTTAAGATACATTTTATATTCTTATTTTTATAGTAGTGAATTTACTTCCTACATTATTCATTCTCTGTCCTTTTAGTTACTTGGTTTAATACATATTGTTCAGGTAATGTTGTTATTTTTATAGTAGATTGTTTACTTACTACATCATTTACTCGTTTTCCTCCGAGATACTGGGTTATGAAGTTTGGGATATATGTTGAGCTGTTATTTTAATCGTAATTTATTTACTTACTTTATTGACTCGCAGTCCCTCTGGTTACAAGGATCATAATCGTAGGATTTAGGTTGAGTTGTTCTTTTATTAGTAACTCACTTACTTACAACTGTACATACTTGCTGTCCCCTAGGTAACTGGGTTGAAAAGCTAAGGACTTAGGTCATGTTGTTATTTGACCAATAATTTATTTGATTATTATAATATCAAATTTGCTGCCCAGCGGGTTACTGGGTTTAAAAGCTTAAGCAATAGGTTATTTGATTCTATTTAAAGTAGGTTGTAAACATAATATTTTTTTTACTCCCTGTCTTCCTGGTTGATGAGTTAAAAAACTTGAGCTTTAGGTTATGTTGTTATTGTTATTGTAGTCCGTCTACTCACTATATTATTTACTTTTTGTCTTATGAGTTACTGGGTTAAGGAGCTTGGGATTTAATAAAAGTTGTTATTTGACCAATAATTCATTCAAATAATATATAATTAAGCTTGCTGTATTTCGTGTTACTGAGTTATAAAGCATAGGCTGTAGGTTATGTTATTATTTTCACAGTAGTCTGTTTACTTACGACGTAATTTACTTACTACTTTCCGGCTTACTGGGTTAAAGATCTTAGGATAAATGTTATGTTGTAATTTTTAAAGTAATTATATCAACATACTACGTTTTTCACTTGCTTTATTTATAATAATTATTTACTTTATCCATTATTAACTTGCTGTCCCCTGAGATACTTATTCGAATGCTAAGGAATCGGGTTATATTGTTTTTTGTGAATTCTTTCCTTATTCTATTGCTCACATGCTGTCTTCTGGGTTACTAGGTCTAAATGCTTGAGATTTAAGTTATGTTGTAATTTAACTAATGATTTATCTAATAATTTTATTAGTACACTTGCTTTTCCTGGTTATACTAGGTTATAAACCTTAGGCCGTAGGTTATTTTATTATTTTAATAGTTGTTTGTTTACGAACGACTTTATTTACTCACTAACCTCCGGATCACTGGGTTATTGGGTTATGTAACACATGTTCTTAATTTTTTATCATAAATCTGTACTTAATGTTTCGAAAAGTGTCCTTTAACCCGGCAATAAAATAGCTAGTGCTAAGTATGATGCGATTTTTTTCATAAAATTTTGTTGTTTTATTCTTTGCATATCAAAGCATAAACGGAAATTAATACATTACCTCAATCTTTTCTAATTGTCATCCAGTTCTTAACATTTTGATTTTAATCTCTTCATAAAGCAAATCCATTAGGAGTCACCACGAAAAATATATCAAAAACCTTTATGATTGATTATTTAAAAAATGTGCTGTACAGAGGTGATGAGCCACATTAAAAGCTTATAATTTAAGTAATGCTGTTTATTTTCTAAAAATTTATCAGTTTATCCAATATTCTCTTTCAGTTTCCTGGGTTACTGGGTTAAAAAACTTGGGATGTATGTTATATTGTTATATTTATAGTAATTAATTTACTGTCTATGTTATGAACCAACTAGCTTTCGTGTTACTGGGTTCTAAAGCTTAGGATACATTTTATGTTTTTATTTTTATTGTAGTAAATTTACTTTCTACATTATTCATTTGCTGACCTTTTAGTTACACAGTTAAATGCATATGGTTAAGGTTATGATGTTATTATGATAGTAGTTTGTTTACTTACTACATCATTCACTCGTTGTCCTCCGAGATACTGGGTTAAGAATATTAGGATATGTGTTAAGTTGTCATTTTTATCGTAATGTATTTACTTACTTTATTGACTCGCTGTCCCTCAGGTTACTAGGATCATACTCTTAGGATTTAGGTTGAGTTTTTATCTTTATAGGTACTTACTTACTTACTACTGTATATACTTGCTGTCCCCTGGGTAACTGGGTTAAAAAGCTAGGGACTTAGGTCATGTTGTAATTTGACCAACAATTTATTTTATCATTATATTGTTAAATTTTTTCCCCAGCGGGTTACTGGGTTTAAAATCTTGGGCTCTAGGTTATGTTATTTTATTTTAAGTAGTTTTTAAACTTACTAATTCATTTACTCGTGATCCCCCTGGTTCCCCAGTTAAAAAGCTTAAGCTTTAGGGTATGTTGTAATTGTTTTTGTGGTCTGTTTACTTACGATATCATTTACTTGCTGTTTCATAAGTTACTGGGTTAAGGAGCTTGGGATTTAATAAAAGGTGGTATTTGACCAATAATTCATTTAAACATAGTATTATCAAACTTGCTGTTCCTCGGGTTACTGGGTTATAAAGCTTAGGCTGTAGGTTAATTCATAATTGTAATAGTTGTTTGTTTACGTACGACTTTATTTACTCACTATTTTCCGGATTACTGGGTTAAAAAGCTTAGGATTAACGTTGTGGTGTGGATTTTATAGTAATTGGATCTACTTGATTCATTATTTACTTGCTGTATCCCGGTTACTAGGTTTAATAGCATAGGAATTATTTTATATTATTTATTTCATAATAATTATTTTGTTTATTCATTATTAACTTACCGTCCTCTAGGTTACTTAGTTTAAATGCTGCGGATTTATATTATGTTGTTTTTTATATAATTTTTCCTTATTTTAATAATCACTTGCTGTCCCCTGGGTTACTGGGTTAAGATGCTTGGGATTCAGGTAATGTTGTTATTCTTATATTAATTAACTTAAATATCCTATTATTAACTTGCTGTCACTTGTGTTACGGCGTCAAAATGCTTGAGATCGAGATTATGTTGTTATTCATCTAATAATATATTTAATTAGTATAATATTGAATTTGCTGTCCCTCGGGTAACTGGGTTATAAAGCTTGGGCTGTAGGTTATTTTAATATTCTAATAGTAGTCTGTTTACTTATGACGTAACTTACTCACTAACTTCCGGCATACTGGGTTAAAAAGCTTAGGATTAATGTTATTTTGTGATTCTTATAGTAATTTTATTTACATCCTACATTATTCACTCGCTGTCTCCCAGTTTTTGGTTTAATAGATTAGGATTTGTGTTATGTTGTTTATTTAATTATAATTATTTAGTTTATCCATTATGTACTTGCTGTCCCCTAAGTTACTTTGTTTGAATGCTTAAGATTTGGGTTATATTGTTTTTTGTATATTCTTTCCTTATATTATTGATGACATGCTGTCTCCTGGGTAACTGGGTCAAAATGCTCGGGATTTAGGTTATGTTGTTATTTAACTAATAATCTATTTATTTATTATATTATTGAACTTGCTGTTTCTGGGTATACTACGTTATAAAGCTTAGGCCGTAGGTTATTTTATTATTTTAATAGTTGTTTGTTTACGTACGACTTTATTCACTTACTAATATCCGGATCACTGGGTTAAAAAGCTTAGGATTAATTTTATGTCGTTATTATTATAGTAATCTATTTACTTACTACTTGATTTACTCGCTCTCTCACAGGTTATAGATTAAAAGTTTAGGATTTATGTTGTTTTGATATTCTTATAATAATTGACTCAAATATTTTTCATATTATCAACTCGCTGTTTCCCAGGTTACTGGATTTTAGGTGGCTCTTAACCCTTGTATAGCACATGTTTTTAATTTTTTATTATAAATGTTTACCTAAAGTTTTGAGAAGTGTCCCTCAACCTAGCAATAATATAGCTAGTGCTATGTATGATGCAATTTTATTCATAAATTTTTGTTATATTCTTTGCATACCAATGCATAAGAAAGATATTCATAAGTTAACTTAATCTTCTTTAATTGACATCCAATTTTCAACATTCTGATTTTATTCTCTTTATTAATCAAATCCATTAAGCTTCACCACAACAAAAATTGCAAAAACTTTCATGAATAAATATCAAAAATATGTGCTATACTGGAGTAATAAGCCACATTATTAGCTTAGGATAAGAGTTATACTGTTCATTTTATAAATATTCATCAGTTTATCCAATATGTATTTTTAGCAATCCCTTGGTTACTGGGTTAAAAAACTTGGGATGTGGGTTATATTGTTATATTTATAGTAATATATTTCCTGTCTGTAATATGAACCAACTGGCTCCCGTGTTACTGGGTAATAAAGCTTAGGATACATTTTTTGATTTTTTTTATAGTAGTAAATTTACTTTCTACAATCATTATTTGCTGTCCTTTTAGTTCCATGGTCAAATGCATATGATGGGTTATGTTGTTATTTTTATAGTAGTTTGTTTACTTACTACATCATTCACTCGTTGTCCTCTGAGATACAGGGTTAAGACTATAAGGATATATGTTAAGTTGTCATTTCTTTTGTTATGCATTTACTTACTTTATTGACTTGCTGCCCTTCGAGTTACTGGGTTCATAATCTTAGGATTTAAGTTGAGTAGTTCTCTTAATTGTAACTTACTTACTACTTTATATACTAGCTGTCCCTTAGACTGAGGAATTAGGTCATGTTGTTATCTGACCAATGATTTATTCGATTATTACATTATCAGTTTTGCTGTCCCGCGGTTTACTGGGATTAAAAGCTTGGGCTGCAGGTTATGGTGTTTTTTTTAAAGTAGTTTGTAAAGTTACTCCTTTATTTACTCGCTGTCTTCCGGGTTACTGGGTTGAAAAGCTTGGGATTTAGGTCATGTTGTTATAAATCCGATATTTTATTTAATTTTTGTAATATTAAACTCGCTGTCCCTCAAGTTACCGGGTGATAAATCTTGCGCTGTAGGGTATGTTATTAGTATGATGGCAGTATCTTCACTTCAATTCATATATCATTAATTGTGCTATTTCTCGGGTTACTGGGTTATAAATCTTTGGCTGGAGGTTATTATATCATTTTAATAGTAGTATGTTTACTAACGACTTTATTTACTCGGTATTCTCCGGATCACTGGGTTAAAAAGCTTCGGATTCGTGTTATGTCGTAATTTTTATAGTAATTCTTTTACTCACTACTTGATTCACTCGCTGTCTCTTGGGTTATAGGTTAAATAGCTTAGGATTTAGGTTATATTGTTATTTTTATAATAATTGACTTAAATGTTTTTTATATTATCAACTTTCTGTCTCCCGGGGTACTGGGTTTTAGGTCGCTCATTACTTCTGTACAGCACGTGTTTTAAATCTTTTATCATAAATGTTGATTGAAAGTTTTGAGAAGTGTCCTTTATCCTGGCAATAATATAGCTGGTGCTAAGTACGACGGCATTTTTTTCATAAAATTTTGTTGTTATATTCTTCGCATACCAAAGCATAAAAAAGAATTGAATAAATTGCCTTAATCTTTCACAATTGACATCTAATTTTTAATTTTTTTGTTTCATTCTCTTTCTCAAGCAAATCCATTGGGAGTCACCATGGAAAACATTGCAAAAACGTTTATATTTTTATAATATGTGCTGAACAGGGGTGATGAGCCACCTTAAAAGCTTAGGATTTATGTTATGCTGTTTATTTGATAATAATTCATCAGTTTATCTAATATTGACTTTCTGTCCCCTGGCCTAGTTGGTTGGAAAGCTGTGGACTTAAGTTATGTTTTTATTTTTTAAATATATTATTAACTGATTTTATCAATTACTTGCTGTCCCCTGGGGTACTGGGTGAATATGCTTGGGATTTTGGTTACTGGGTTTTTTGCGGTTTAACCTATATATAGCTTATTTTAATTTTTATGTGGGTCTGGACTCTGGAGTCACGTTTAAACAGTCTGTTTTAGGAGCTCTGTTAACATATAAAGTTAATTCCAAAGTCTTTGTCAGAGCGACCAAACAGACATAAAGACAATCGCGAGCGAGAATACAAAGCTATAGACATCATACAGTAAGAGAACCGACCCAGGCAGCTACTATGACACGGGGAGCAGACAGCTGTACCAACACCACAAATTCTTAGCAGCAAGAGTGCCGACTTAAGAAATGACGACCTGGCCGCACCAGTGATATTATAGAATAGGACTTGAAGAACAAAGAAACGGATCGTGTCCAGTGATAATATGTCAGTCGTGTGAGGTGCTTTCTGATGTCACTAATAAACGGAGGATATATGTTAGATAGAGTTTTAAGGTCGGTTTTTCTGTTTATATCTAAGTTAAATTAATTTGAGTGAGTAACGAATAAAAAATAATAACTAATAATAAAAATATATTAAGTCTAGATTCAGGACTGATAATAAAATGTAAGTACTGTTATTATAAGTTATTATCAGTTATGATTTTTTTTTAGTTTCTTATAAAATGACATCTTAGAAATAAAGAAAAAAAATAATAACTGATAAGAACTTCTATGAATAGTTAGTAATTGTCATCGCTTGCATTAATTACTCTAAAAATTTTTAGTCGCCGATAATAATTTGCATAAATGATGATTAATTGTTGACGAAAATTATTTTCTTTATTATGAAGTTAGACCATATATCTTAACTCAGATTTCACTAAGAAATAATTGTATAACTCATAATAACTGTTAAAAAGAAATACTACATGGAGAAAAAAAATATGCGGTTGATGCACGGCATCAAGCCATGAAAAAAACGCTTGGTAGTTTGCAGCGCTTTTCGAGCATGGCTCATATGCCTGAAAAGCACGAAAGGTCTGGGTATAGTGCACAGCAGGCCACTGTGGATGAAACTCAAGACGGCAATGGATTTTAGACCATAGCCGCCTTGGCTTTTGGCTCTATTCGTATGCATATATCAGGGCAAAGAGGGGAGGGAGCAGCGCGTGTCATAGCAACAGTACACTATGTACAGTACAGTACAATACGCACTATATACACGGAGATAGCCAAAAGCCAAGGAGGCTATGGTCTAAAACCCATTGCCGCCTTGCGTTTCATCCGCGGCAGCCTGCCCTGCACTATACCCACACTTTTCGTACGTTAAAGAAGGTTTGGGAGTTTCGCTTAGAAGGGCGAGGAACTGGGAGTCCCCCCGGCCCGCGCAGCTAGGCCCCCTTTACCGCGCACCTTCTCTTGCAGCCTATAAACTCAGTATTTACAACCTTAAAAGATTCATATTTCTTAAAATTGCCTGGAAAGGATTGATTTTTTTTACTAGTACCTTCCTTTTGTACCAAGGTATCTGTACAAAAGTTATTTTTTGTTCAAACATTTTTAAATTATACTGCAATTCTAACCAAAAGGCGACTGAATCTCATCCTTTTATAAGAGCCCGTGATAAATTGATTGTATTCAACATTTTTTTCTCAAAAATTTCCTTGGCAAAAATCTGAAAAAATTCATGCGCACTTCTGATGAGTTGTAGAACAAATCATATTTTTATAATGAAGATTCTTGATTTTAAACTTTTCTTCCAAACCTCCTTGAGGCCTAGAGCCATGCTCGGAAAGCAAGGCAAAAGACCATGCGTTGTTTTCATGGCTTGATGCCGTGCATTAAACGCATATTTTGTGACGCGGTATATTAGCTATACCACGTCACGATACGCCCCTACTCCAGATCATCAACGGTCACCGTGGACAAATTAGGTTTAATCAGGAATTTTAAATAACGCACCATACAACGTCTGTTTTCGGTACCATGGATGAGCTGGAGTGGGTAAGGAAGAGAATGCTCGCAACGATGACCGGACAATAGAGCAGCACCAGTCACCACCGAAGGCCTGTAGAGTATGCTTGAAT